>MCJB01011665.1:151942-168872 GCA_002018475.1 Nicotiana obtusifolia
CCAACGCTCAACCCCAGCCCCCAACCCCCCAAATTTCTTTTTTATATATTTTCAGTTCTGATTTTTTTTTATTTTTCAGTTTACAAGTTCAAAATATTATGAGTTCCAAAGTTATAAGTTCGGAGGTTTATGTGTTTTGAAATTTGCGGGTTTAGAAATTATAGGTTTATGGGTTAGAAAGTTTAGCGGTTCAGAAGTTTATGAAATTTGTGGGTTCAGAAGGTTGTTGGTTCGAGAGTTTATGGCTTCATGTTTATTGTATCAAAATTATTTATGAATACTCTTGAGAAGTTATTTTCTTTAATTTATGTACCAAACACCAAAAAATAAGTAAGATTACTATTTATTTTTCAAGAAAATATTTTCTTGAAAAATATTTCCACGGAAAACATTTTCCATTATACCAAACACACCCTTAGTCGCTTAAAGGATATCAGTAGCGTTAACATGTACTTTGGGGTTCACTCGTTTATTTTTAAATTTTTTAAGGATTGGTCGATAAAGAATAAAGTTTGTCGATTAAAGGAAAAAGGAGTATTCCCTTTGATCCCAAAATAATTAATTAATTCATATCAAAATATTTGATGTTTCAAAGAAGACAAAAACCCACTTATTATCTTTTCGGAAAAAGAATTTAACCTTACCGGGCCGTTAGAAAAGTCTGAGTGATCAAATAAAAGATAAGGAATAATCTCAGCAAATTCTTTTATGATAAATGTTAATATTAAAATATTTTTTTTTTAAAAATGCATAAAAGCTTTAAATGATCGTAGATAGGAGTAAATATGTAGCTACTCTGCTTAATTTGGTCATCAGCTTGATCTTTTCCTTTTGCGGCTGTAAGCGCCGTGATACTTGCTTTTTGCCATTAACTAGCGTGAAAATTTAAAAGTAGCCAGCCGTAACTACGAAAATTTACAAATCCCTATGGTTGCAATGGTTCTTTTTTTTTTTTTTAAATTATTCAGGGTCCGATATTCGTATTAGAGCCCGATAAAAATTGAATTTGTATCGAAAAATTATACATTAGGGGTAAAGCCTTCCTAACGAAGAGGACTTCAAATAGAAATTTCAAATCCAAAATCTCTAATTAAAAATGAAAGAATACTTACTCCTCTACCGCAACTTTCGTTCGTATAACAGTGGTTTACTACACCTCACTTCAAGAACATGCAAAAATAGCACTTGAATGATAAGTAATTAATATTAGTGTGAACTCAAAGGCACATGTAGGTTACTTTCTTCGACCGCAAGATGTTCTCTTTTTCCTTTTCTAGGCAGTTTTAGGTGAAAAGGTCTAGGTCCTTTGTACATCTCATTTTTCAAACTAGGAGAACTAATAGTAATGAAGTACGTAGCAATCCAAGGAACAGACAAGTGTCCATATATAAAAGGAGAACACGTCAAAAAAAAAATGCAACGCTAAATGACTAAACAAAGAGGAAACATTTGCACCACGTTCCAAGGTTTGGTCCCTTTGTTAGGGTGAAAAAACACAGATCTTGCCACGAACTTAACTTACATTTATAGGATTTGTATTAAGGAATTCACTGTATATTTTATCTTTTGTCAGTCTTGCACGTTGAAACCTACATAAATTGCCTGCCTCTGAGTCTGTTTGGTTAGAAGCTTGTCAGTTATGACGGAATTGAAAAAAGAAAATCCTAGAAGAATTGAGAGAAGAAGAAAAAAATAAGTGAGTCGATCAAAATGTATTTGATCAAAGTTGAATTTGTTATTGTATTGAGTCTATTTACATTTACAAGTGTAAAATGAGAAAAACAAATCATAAAGTATATACATAGCTAAAATATAACAAGTGTGGGCCAAGTAATTATAAGTGGGCCTTCTGTTTTCCTTTATCCAATTGGGCCTGTGTCGACTGGGCTTGAGATGTATATGGGTTAACAACCCCCCCTCCCTCCCCCCCTCAAGCTTGAGGGTGAGAACACACCAAGCTTGCAAAATAATCCATGATGAACCAGACTAAGAAGTGCTTTGGTCATGATGTCTGCCAACTGATTGTTGTTGGAGATAAAATGCAAGAAATCAGACCAGACTGTAAGCACGTGCGCACATAATAACAGTCAATCTCAATGTGTTTGGTGCGCTCGTGAAATACTGGATTCTTGGCAATATGAAGAGCTGCCTGGTGATGGTAGGCTATAATCTCGTATTTTAGTCGCTTATTGCACTCTAATTCACTGTACTTTATTTGTGTTTGAGCTTTACTTGGTATTGTTTTGTACTTAGTATGTGTTTTATGCCTTGTAGGAGCGATTTCGAGTTATGTAGATGTTGTGGAACTAATTCGAGCTATTTGGAGCTTTGAAGTCTGAGTAAAAGCCCAAGGGATTAAGCCGGGATCGTGTTCGGGGATCAATGGACGAATAATGCACTTATTGGAAGGATAAAGAGTTGAGCAGGAGGAAATCCCAGGTGCACGACCGCGCATGAGAGACCCCTAGCGCGCACTTGGGCGTGTAAGTGATGCAGTGTACTGCTAGAGGTGTGCGACATGTGTGCAGTCACACTTCTAGGTGCGCGGCCGCGCATGTCCGCTTCCGGGACTTTTACCCAGGCCTATTTTTGTAAATTCGGAGGCGACTCTTTTTGATCTATATGAAGCCTAGCTTGTCTCAAAACAAGGTATCTTGGATTTTGGAGCAACTTTTGGAGAGAAGAAGGCAATGAAACAATGGAGACTCTAAATACTTCATCCAATTCATTCAATACGGAAGTTTGGTTGATTTTGGAAATTGTAATGTCTTCTTGTTCTTCTAATACTCTTATGATAAATAATTTCTCCTCTATGGAGTAATCTTTCTTAAGGTTATTAACGGATATTGTGATATGACTATTGTTTGGGGTTTACTCTAAGTTAGTTGCCTGAATTCGTTGAATGAGTTATTAATTGAATGGCAAGGCCAATTGTGGTTTTACTTTAATCGAAAGAGAAATGTTGCTACAATTTGCATTGTGTTATCTAGTTGGGTTGATTTTACGCTTTTCACAGGTAATCGAAAGAGCTTACAGAGTTATTAATTGATCCAATATGGAAGAATAGTCAAGAGACATTCTTCAGAAGGCCGTTCATTCACTGTATTTTTGCATGTGTTCATAGGACTTGTCATTAAGTTGGTTAACGGAACTCTCATTCATTCGGAAGAAAAATTTGAATCCTTAAGACAGCCTGATCATCTGTTGAAATAGAAAGAGTCAATAGAAGTTAAGAGAGAACTTATCACGGAGTTACCCAGAATAATAGTTGATCACATATCTTGTCACAGCCCTTACTTCACACCTTGATATTTAATTGTTGTTATTTAGTCACTAAATTTCCATTACTTTCTCACAATTGATAATCTTAGTTTTTATTATTAGTCGGTAATAACTTAAATCAAAGGTTTTTTTTTCCTTGATAGTGTTAAGATGAAGATTTAGTAGAACATTATTTAACCCAATCCCTGTGGAGACGATTTAATATTATACTATCTTTGACTAGCGAGCCTAAGTTTTATACACTGGTTTTGCGCTCGTCAAATTTTGGCGTCGTTGCCGGGGATTGGCGATTAATATTGCTTGAAATAATTTTCGATGCTAATTCAGGAATAATTTTGTTTTATTTTATTTCCTTTTTTATGCTCTTCTTATCTATGTGCAGGCAATAGGTTAAGTTTAATGCTGTATGACTCGATCCCCTTCCAAGGAATTGGTGCCATACGATCCAGAATTAGACAAGCACCTGCGACAGTTGAGAAGGGAGAAAGAATCGAGCACATCATTGTTGGGTCAGACTTCGACTCAAATTATAATGATGAACAATGAAAAAGACGTGAACCTAGCTGCGAGAGAGGCAGCTCAACAACAGGATGCACGGTTAGCAGCTGAAGTAGCCCGTAGAGCTGCGGATGAAACAATCGACGAAGATCGAAGGTTTAATCTCAACCGAACCATGATCGATGATGAATGTGAAAATGCAGTTCCCAGGCCTGGGAGGTCTCTAGTAGATTATGCCAGACCGGTGTACAACCAACAACAATCTAGTGTGAGGCCCGCACCCATTGATGCCAACAATTTTGAACTCAAGCAGGGAGTCATCCAGACAATTCAGAACAACTGTATTTTCAGAGGCAAACCCAATGAAGATCCCAACAACCATCTAATAGACTTCGACGAAATTATGAACACATTCCGCTACAATGGAGCATCACATGATGTAATCTATCTCAGAGCATTCCCTTTATCACTTAAGGATGATGCAAAGCAGTGGTTGAGAAGACTGCCCACAGGGTCAATCCGCACATGGGAGGAGATGACTATCAAGTTCTTAGAAAAATATTTCTCTACTGCTAAGACTGAACGGATGAGGAAGGAGATTCACAATTTCAGCCAAGGTGAAGGGGAGACAGTGTTCGAGGCATTGGAAAGACTTAAAGAGCTATTGTGGAGGTGCCCTCACAAAGGAATAGAGCAATGAATACAACTCCAAGATTTCTGAGATGGGTTAAACCCGTCATCATGGAGATTGTTGAGTAGTGTAGTTGTAGGTCCTCTGACGAAGAAAACTCTAAAAGAGATGTCACACTTCTGAATGAATTATCTGAAGACGCAGAACAATGGTCTACTGACCAAGGGGATCGAAGAAGATCAGCGGGGGTGCACCAAGTAGAATCGTCAGTAACAATGTAGGCCCAAATTGCAGCTATGGCTAAGGACATCAAGAAACTGAGGATAGCTCAGGTGCAAAGTCAACCACAGCTGGGATGTGACATCTGTGGATTGGGACACCCAACTCATGAGTGCCAAACCTTTACTGCAGAAGAAGAAGTTAAGACATTAGGGAATTTCAACAGAGGCAACTACCAAGGAGGTGGTAATTTTAATTCTATGGGACAGAGACATCCGGTGTTCTCCTGGAGTTCTTCAAATGGTAGCTTGAACTCATGATAGCAACAAAATCCCAAAGCACCAGTGCAAGGACCTCCTGGCTTCAAGAACCAATAGAGGCAACCATACCAGCCTCCACAGCCCAACAATTCAAGTTTAGAAGATCTAATAAAGGCATTCATAAATAAATCAGACGAAAGACTTGAGACTCAAGGGATCGTTATCCGGGAGCACGGTACAACCATCCGGAATCTAGAAAGACAAATGAGGTAGCTCGCATCATTATTATCAGAAAGGGGTCCGAGGACTTTGCCGGCAGACACGGAGAAGAATCCAAAAGAGACGATCAAGGCCGTGTCTCTCAGGAGTGGGAAAACATTAGCAGAGCCCATTGCAAAACCAAGGGCTGAGAAGGAGATCAACTCAACCAAGATAGTAGAAGGACAGAAAATTGGTGAATCTCTGCCTAAGGAGGATATTAGCAGCAAAGAGGTTGATAAGCAGAAATTAAGCAGCCAGTTGAGGAAAGCAAGCACATGCCAGTTTTACCCTTTCCTCAAAAGATGAAGTGGGAGACACTAGAAAAATTCTTTGGGAAATTTATGGAGATGCTGAAACAGTTGTATGTGAACATCCCGTTCACAAAGGTGCTCAAGCAGATGCCAGCCTAGGCAAAATTCCTGAAGGAAATCCTTTTAAGTAAAAGGAAGCTCGAGGAAACAAAAGTGGTCAAACTCAATGCCCACTGCAGTACCATTCTACAAAATAAAATTTCTCAAAAGTGTCGGGATCCTGGTAGTTTCACTAGCTCATTGGGGAGCGAAAATTTTGTCAAGGCCTTGTGCGATTCAGGTGCATCCATTAACTTGATGCCATTATCAGTGTTCAAGAAATTGGAAGGAGAACTAGGAGTGATAGAATATGAGTCGGTATCTTTGCAACTTGCTGATCAGACCACGATCATACCTGAGGGCATAATTGAGGACATTTTGGTAAGGGTGGACAAATTTATCTTTCCAGTAGACTTCATCATAGTAGACATGGAAGTGAATAATGTGGTACCTCTAATCCTAGGGAGACCATTCCTTTGCACTGGTCGGGCTATTCTTGATATATATAAGGGGCAACTCATGCTACGAGTGAGAAATGAAAAAGTGGTATTTCAAATGAAGAGAATGATGAAATACCCGTGTGATGAGGCATCTGCCTATGCTTGTCTCAAACTGGATGTGGTGGGAGAGTTAGCTGAACAACACAAGCTGGATAAGCTGGTAGCTGATTCATTAGAGAGATGTATTAGTCATCAAGCACAATAGAGGATGAAGATCCTGAGATCAAGAAGGAAGTTGAGGTACTGGAAGATGAGAATCGGGTGGTAGATGAAGAAGAATTCGAGAAAGAAAAGATCAAGCCGAAGCTGGAATTAAAAGTACTCCCAACACATTTGAAATATGCTTTTTTGGAGACTAACGGTTTTTCCATGATTGTTGCTGCTGATTTGATAGGTGAACAGGAACACATGCTTGTGGAGTTACTAAGAAAGCATAAAAAGGCAATCGGTTGGAGTATAGCTGATATTCAGGGGATCATCCCCATAATATGCATGCACAAAATCCTATTGGAAGAAGGGAGCAAAAAGTGGTGCAACCCCAACGCAAATTAAATAAAAACCTTGAGGAGGTCCAGAAAGAGATACTCAAATTGCCGGATGCAGGTATAATATTTCCTATCTCTGACATCCAATGAATCAGCCACGTACAGGTTGTGCTGAAAAAGGGGGCATGACGGTGGTGAAAAATGAGGACAACGAGCTAATTCCTACTAGAACAGTTACTGGTTGGAGGATGTGCATAGACTACAGAAGGCTAAATGATACAACAAGGAATGATCACTTCCCTCTTCCTTTCATTGATCAGATGTTGGAGAAGGTGGCAGGGTATGGATGTTACTGCTTCTTAGATGGATGTTCGGGGTACAATCAAATACCCATTGATCCCAAAGATGTTGAGAAAACCACCTTTACCTGCCCTTCCATAATCTTATACCGGAGAATGCCTTTTGGATTATGCAACACACCAGCTACATTTCAGAGATACATGATGTCAATCTTTTCAGATTGTGTTCATGGATGACTTTACTCTATTTGGAGATGACTTCAAGGATTGCTTGAGAAATCCCGAACTTGTTCTAAATCGATGTGAGGACACTCACCTAGTACTCAACTGGGAAAAGTGTCACTTCATGGTTAAGGAGGGGATATTCTTGGTCCATAAAGTCACAACTGCCGGTGTTGAGGTCGACATAACTAAAGTAGATGTGATAGCTAAGCTCCCACCACCGACGTTAGTGAAGAGCATCAGAAGTTTTTTGGGGCATGCAGGGTTTTATAGAAAGTTCATCAAGAATTTCTCCAGCATTACCAAGCCCTTAACAACATTACTTGCCAAGGATGTGAAATTTGTGTTCGATGTAGAGTGCCTCAGAGTGTTCGAACTGATCAAGGAAAAGCTAGTGTGTGCTCCCATAATGGTGACTCCTGACTGGAATGAACCTTTTGAGATCATCTGTGATGCTAGTGATGTGGCAGTGGGAGCAGTGCTGGGGCAGAGGAGAGATAAACTGTTCAAACCCATTTACTATGCAAGCCGGACCTTGAATGATGCTCAGGTGAATTATGCTACCGCGGAGAAGGAGTTCTTTGCAGTGGTCTTTGCTTTTGACAAGTTTAGATCCTATTTAGTGGGAAGCAAGGTAATAGTGCATACTGATTGTCACACCTCTTTTCGTACATTCCCGGGAAGGAAATATATAAAAAGAGTTTTTTCAATTAAAGTGACATTATTCCAACTGGGATTATTTATTTAATTTTTTATTAGAGTCGCCACTTGGAATATTTAATTGGTGTCCTAAGTCACCGGTTTATTTTTATCCCAGATCGAGAAAATTTTTGACTTTCTTTTTGAAGTCTGCGAACCAGAAATTCTAAGTAAGGAATTCTGTTAACCCGAGGGAAGGTGTTAGGCACAATCGGATTCCGTGGTTCTAGCACGGTCGCTTAATTGTTATAATCGGCTTAATATCTGATTTTAATACCTATTATTAACCTATAGTGCATTTTACTTTTCACTTTTCCGCTTTTAAATTATTGAAGAATTGCGATGTTAATCAAAATAATGCCACAAATCACGTCACATAAATGCACCCGTAATTTGTAACATCTTTTAACTAAACATCGGGATTTTGGATTTGGGTCACATAGATGCGCACCCGAATTTAGGAAATTAAATTAATAGCCTAACGCGCCTAAAGCAAATTACGCGTTTTTATTTTTGTCGAGGGCCATGGAATTTGCTAAATGGCACGCCTCAATTTCTTAAACGTTTAATTAATGAGGGCCATATGTTCGTATATTTATTTTGATATGGCACACCCCAAACCAATTTTAATATTATTCAAACTTATTTAAATCGGGCCACCTAAAAGGCACCCCCGAAGGTTGGCATTGTCACTATGTCACGGAAACCGTACCCATAGCGACAACGTAATTAATCGTGTTTGACTTGTACTTCCTAAAAACGTTAAAGGTTTACTTATCCTAATCTTATATTTGATTGGTAAAGAAGGCCATAGATAATTATTTGTTAGNTTTGATATGGCACACCTCAAATTAATTTAATTATTCAAGATTGTTTAAATCGGGCCACCTAAAAGGCACCCCGGAAGGTTGGCATTGTCACTATGTCACGGAAACCGTACCCATAGTTACAATGTAATCGTGTTTAATTCGGGCTTCTTAAGTTTACTACATTGAAAGCTTATTTATATTAATCTTATGTCTAGTCAATTAGAGGGCCATTCAGGATTATTAATTATATGGCACGCCTCTCTTTAATTTTAAAGCTTTTATTATTTAAAATTATTTAAATCGGGTCACCTAAAAGGCACCCCCGAAGTTAACACTGTCACTATGTCACGGGAACCGTACCCATAGTGACAATGTAATTAATTACGCTTTTAGATCCAATTATTAAAATTTAAAGAATCGAACCTTATTTTCACTAACATTACATTTTATTAATTAAGAGGGCCATGAGTGATCGTTACTATTTGTACGGCACGCCTCTACTAAATTTAAAGAAACTTTCCTTGCTATACATAGGATAATCAGCCCAATTAACTTTAAACACATAGTGGGGTTAAGCCCACTATAAATGCATTTACAGATGTAAGTGTAACTGTACGAAAGGGCAAACACAATGGGAGTTTGAAAACAACTTTCAAAGATAGCCCTGTTTAATTTTTCACACATAGCCATCAGATTTGCAAAGGTACTTGTATTTTCAATTCTCACTCTAAGGATAATATCTCCTGAACATCCATTTTAACACAAACTGATCCATACAGCTTAATTACAATCGGTTATACCAAATATGTTGCTTTAATTCCAGCAAAGGGCTAACAACTTGCAAACGTGACTAACAATATATACAATTAACTCCACTTCTACATTTTACTAATAACACTATTCTTGTACCAACTCTAACGAAAGATACAAGATAGCAAAAACGCTGACTCCAGATTTTACCACAGTGACAGTACTTAGCCATAAGCCAATTAATGTGTTTCAATTGCAAACCCAGCCTTTAGGTTCATAAATATGATTATGTGCTGAACTTGCTTTAACATGGCCCTCTCAAGCACAACCGACATAAACAGAAACAGATCACAATTTATAATTCGCTACAGGACGGATTTGTCACTAAGAATGATGATTTCGCGCGATTACAAATATGTCCACTCTACATATAATGTAACAAGATTCAAACAACACCAGTCATTACTCAACTCTTAGAGGCATGCAAATTCAAACAGGAACCAGTTCAACTACGCATCTGATCGGTCAAATTTGCGCATTTCTGGGAACGAACACTGTGATATTGTTTATCCACAGTTTGCTTTTCACTGATATGATCGCTAGAGCAGTCAATGACCCATTACCAATTGATTCAAACATAATAGCTTGTAAACAGAAACAGAGTTCCCATTCATTTTGGTTGTTAACTCTCTTCATATTGAATTAAATCCAGTACGAATAATTTATTTAAAGCAGCTTATATGAGAACGATTATCAAAACTGGAATTGCGACTATCATCCAACATAACAGAAACAAATTATTTTTGACTGACAGTAATAGAAACAGCGAAGTCATTTAAATGACATATTCATGATAGTCGACCAAGATTCAATCAATAAGATGGAATGAAAATCAGATTGACAGTACGAGAAGTTGAACCAGTAACTATTTGATAACTCGTTCATTCAAATTTAAACGACTGGAATTACAGGAAGTATTTAAACTTACCTATGCCAATTGGACAGTTAAACGATATCGTCGACGCAGCGACAAATGAACACAGCAGTCAGCAGCAACAACTGCGCAACCTCGACCCAGCTACTTCCAACAGACTGTTTCGACTCTTTCACTGCCTCTGTTTTTAGCTAAATTCCCTCCTCCTCTCTTACTGTTTTTCTCCTCCTTTTTTTTCTTCTTCTTCCAGACCTCAGTTTTCTTTCTCTGTTTTTCCTTCTTTCTTTTTTAATTTTTTTGGACTCAAAACTCTAAGACTAACTTTCTGATCTCTGAAAATTTTCTTTTGTTCTTAGAGCTCTCCCCCCAAAAATCCGACCTCAAACTCTCTGTTTTGAATTTAAAAATTTCAAACTCTTTGTTCTTAAGCCCTCTCTCGAAAAGTCCCCCTCTGAAATTTTACTTAGGCAGATTTTAACTCCCAAAAATTTTCCTCCCTCCAACAATGAAAACACTGAAGCTATTTATAGGAAACCTCCCCATGCACCCTTTGTCCCCAAAAAACCCCAAAAAAAATCAAACAAAATCAGAAAAATCCAAAACCCTTACCTCTGTCCGGAAATTGCTTTTTCAAACCGAATCCGGGACAAATGGAAGGCGTAGATCAATCGAGAGCTGATCTACAGCCTCCATTTGAACCGAAAATGGTCCCCCAGTTGCAAAAGCACTGAGTGTGTACCCGTCTTTGTCAGTAATGTTAAGGTCCGTAGTACGTGGGGGAAGGGGAGGAGACCACAGACGAGTTAGGGGGTTTCAACTCGTCCGATCTTGGGCGAGTTGGTGGTGGTCAGTGGTGAGTCGCGGATGGGGCTGGGCAGATGAGTGGCAGCGGCGGGTTTGGTGAGGAAGGAGTTAGATTAGGGTTAGTTTTAAGGAGCCTTTTATATTTAGGAGGGATTAATTCATGGCCGTTGATCTTATTGTGATCAACGGTCCAGATGAGGCAAGGGTTAAAGGGGTTGGGCTGACCGGTTGGGCTGGGTATTTGGGCCAATTTTTTTTTTTTTTTTGGCCCAATTTGTTTTAAACCTTAATTGATCCCTCTTTTAATTGTTAAATAATTTTCTAAAAAACAAGAGTCCTAGTAAAAATAAAATCCTAATTCATCAAAATGTGCAATTAAACTAATTTAACATAATTCTAGGCTCTATGAATTAAAACTTAAAAGATGCAATATTTTATGATTTTTAATTTTGTTTTTTTTCTTCTTGAATTAATGACCTAATAATTAAATATGAGTAATTATAGATCCAATTAATTATTAAAATGGCTAATAATCAATTTGAACTATTTTACTTATTTTTAGGAGTATTTAGGGCGGGGTAAAAATCACGTGCTCACACTGATCACTCAGCACTAAAGTATTTGCTGAGTAAGAAAGAATCCAAACCGTGTCTAATGCGGTGGGTATTATTTCTGCAAAAATTTGATCTAGAAATCAAAGATAGGAAGCGCACAGAAAATCAAGTGGTTGACCACCTGTCACGATTGGAAAAACCACCCGTTGAAGCGGTGGACATTCGAGAAAAGTTCCCAGATGAGTAGATTTTTTCCATTGCAGCGATCTTTGATAGACCGCCATGGTTCGCTGATATAGCCAACTTTTTGACTAGTGGATGGCTACCATAGGACTTGACCTCTGACCAAAAAAGGAAGCTGCAAAGCGAGAAAAAAGTTACTTCTGGAATGCTCCCTTTTTGTTTAAATTATATGTATATGGTGTAATTCGGAGATGCATACCAGAAGGCGAAATGGGAAGTATATTGTCCCATTGTCATGATAGAGCAACTGGAGGACACTACAGAGGAAATAGGACAACAGCGAAGGTCATGGAGGTTGGTTTCTACTGACCATCTCTGTCCAAGGATGCAAGATCTTACGTGGCTGCATGTGACAAGTGACAACGAACATGTAACATTAGTAAAAAGGATGAGATGCCCCTGAATTCCACTTTGGTGTGTGAAATCTTCAATGTCTGGGGCATCGACTTCGTGGGCCCCTTCCCATCGCCCCATTCCTATGAGTACATCCTAGTTGCCGTTGACTACGTCTCCAAGTGGGTCGAGGAAATCCCCACTAGGACCAACGATGCTCGGGTAGTATGTGAATTGCTTCGAAAAAATATTTTCACCCGCTTTGGAACTCCCCGAGTCATCATCAGTGACAATGGTTTATATTTCGTAAATAAATAGTTTGCCACTCTGTTGTCTAAATATGCGGTAACTCATAAAACCAGGACCCCGTATCATGCTCAAACTAGTGGACAGGTAGAAGTAGCTAACTGTGAACTCAAAAGAATTCTAGTAAAAATGGTTAATGTTTCCAAAAAAGATTTGTCAGTAAAGTTGGATGAAGCTCTATGGGCGTATAGAACAGCATTCAAAACAACCATAAAGACTTATCCCTTTAAGTTGGTGTATCGAAAGTCATGTCACTTACCTGTGGAGATTGAGCATAAGTCTTATTGCGCAATTAAATTACTTAATCTTGTTCTTAGTCATGCAGGTGAACACAGAAGATCACAGGTGAATGAGCTGGAGGAATTCAGATTGGACGCATTTGAGAATGCACGAATTTTCAAGGAAAAGACGAAAATGGCATGACCATGTGATTAAACCGAAGGAATTTCATGAAGGGGAAAAGGTCTTAATGTACAATAGTAGACTCAGATTGTTCCCCGGAAAATTTAATTCTAGATGGACGGGATCGTATGCGGTGAAACATGTATCACCATATGGCACGATTGAGAGTTTCAAAGTGAATGGGCACAGGCTAAAATCATATCTTGCTGGAGGATTTTCTTAGCAATCCTCGTGCATCATAATCAGCTGAAGA
Source organism: Nicotiana obtusifolia (assembly GCA_002018475.1). Taxonomy (NCBI): domain Eukaryota; kingdom Viridiplantae; phylum Streptophyta; class Magnoliopsida; order Solanales; family Solanaceae; genus Nicotiana; species Nicotiana obtusifolia. The sequence continues at coordinate 165,037 of MCJB01011665.1, forward strand.
TGCCTGGTTGAGTCAAGCTGATGACTATAACTCAGAAATATCTCTAACTCTTCTACTAGCTTAATTTTTCCCTTTTTGTTTCTTTCTTTTTGTTTTTAGTGTAGAGTAGGTAGAAATTAGTGTATATTATGACTGGGTAGGTACAGGATTGTATATGTGGCGGAAGGTCTGAACTGAGGTGTTCAAAAGGCTCCTTGTGAGTGTACCCCTGCGCGAACACGCACCTGGTAGGGAACGTCTCGCATGTGGTCGCGCAAATGATGACATCATACTGCGCTGGGACATGCGCGGCCGCACACGGGATGACTCGACCGCGCACCCGACCGCGCACAGGTAAGTACCTTTTTCTTTTAATTTCGGACCCCTCCCTCCACCCCCTTCTAATTTTTCCCCTTTCCCCCTCCTCTTCACAAAAAAAAAAAAAAAACTAAACCCTACCTCTCATATCCTCTCTGCAAAACAAGACCGACACTGATCGTGTCCAAATGTTCACCTCTAAACAAAGTATGAAACGGACATTGTAAATATAGTAACCTAACGAAGAGTCGGGGTCGAATCCACAGGGAGCTAGATGGGAGTTAGGGGTATATATTCTAATGCTTGAAATTGAATTATATTAATTTGCACTTCACAAATTTGGTTTTGTTTCTATTCCTAAGTTTACACTAAAGTTTGTAGAATAAAGAAATAAGACTAGGATGATTATTTTTCTTTTTTGTTTTCAAATTGGTTAAAAGCCTAGGGCTGTGACCATTATCTAGGTATTTGCCTAATGGGATAAAGAACTTAATGCTTGTTTTGTTGATCGGAGTATGTTATAGCTATCAACTCTCAATTACCCACTTAATACCTCTCGGTCAGAGGGTGGTTTTGCCTAATTTGGCTTTCTCAAGACCGAATGAGTATCACATAAAACAATTGATAAAAGCTCAAGTTGGGTTATTACTATCTCTAGGTTGAACCCTTTAATTGGGTTAATCAATCCCTCGATTGACCCAATTCCTTGTTAGCCAAGTTTTCCTAGACTAAGTCTCTCTTTCTCAAGTAGAGACTAAGTCAAATAGGCATGAACCAATTTTTGCAATCATTAATTCCACAAATTAAAGCATGAACTAGGTTAAATAACAAACACCCAGTCATAAACAAACACTAATTTAATTACCCACAAGGTTAACACACTAGGGTTGGGTCACAACCCTAGTAAAAATCTAGCTACTCATGCTTGGGTTTAAAGAAGAAGAAGAAACACTAATTAAACTCATAATGTAAGCTTAAAATAATAAAATATATTGTAAAATATACCAAAATATTGTAATATTCCAAAAAAGGCAAAGAAAGACGGCTACAATACTTGCTGATGTCAAAACTTAACCTAATTTTGTGAAACTCGTCTATTTATACAAGGCTGGAAATTTTGAACAAAAATGCCCTTCGTGAGGTTCTGCTACCGCACAATTCCATGTGCTGTCCGCAGAATTCTTCATCTGGTAGGAGCTGGGATTATGCGGCAGCACAATTCTGAACTGCGACCGCGAGACAATATTTCTGCGGTCAGCAGATTTAGCATTGCGGCTGCAAGGCACTCTTCTGCGATCCGCAATAGTATGATTGCGGCCGCAAGACAGTCTTCTGCGGCCGAAATCTTGTGCGGACAACAATTCCATGAAGCTCTGGACTTGGTCTTTTTGTCATCTCTCTGATCTTGGTCTCAAGCCCTTCTTTTGCGGCCATACAATTTATGTGCGGTCCGCAATTTTCTAAAAAGTCTACTGAGTTTTCTTTCGTTGTTTGCGGCCGCAGATGGAATTCTGCGGACCGCACTTTGTAAGCTTCTGTGCCTTTTATTGCCTTGTGTTTAGACTACTCCTTTTTAGTTGAATTTTATATCGGGAGTCCAACTTCCAACATTCTTGCACTTTTGCCATTTCATTAGTTTCGCGAACACAAATCAATGCTTTTAGACTAAAACAAAAGCTTAAAGGCGCTAATAAGTAGTCAAAATCGTCACTTATCAACTCTCCCAAACTTTAGTCTTTGCTTGTCCTCAAGCAAACAAAATAGTACGCACCTCCACAAGTTAAGGTTCATTTTCCGCCAGTCAAAAACACATCAGTTGGGACCAACAATTACCCACATTACTTGTATTATCAACAAGGCGACAAGTTAAACATTTATGCACATACAGTTCTAGTGTGACACTTGAGCATCAAGAGTTGACTTTACTCATTAAGGAAGCTCGCTCTTTCATGTAGGTCATTGTGGATCCCAAACTCCTCCTCCTTTACTCTCCGTTTGCCTAGCTCACTTAAGAATTTTAGCACTCAGTCCAAAGATTTATGAAAGGTTCACTCATCTCTCTCAAGAGAGTGTCGCAAGTACAGCTTCAAGTATCATAGGCTTGCCCCTCATGTCGATCGCCACTAATGTAAGCTCGCTCAGCTTGAAATTATGTAGGACTTTTTTCGGGATATAATGAAGGCTTTTGGATTAGGGTGGGATACACTATGGTTGAGTGGGTTTACCTTTCCCTAAGCATTCCATTTTTTTTAATTCTCGTCTCATGCTTTGCCGATTCTTTGAGGCACTTTCTTTTCCCTTGGGGAACTAGAGAGACTAAAAATCACTCTTTCTTGATCATGACATTTATTTTCTCCCTCTTTGATTTCTCCATGTTTTGGATCATTACCTTTCTTTGAATGCCTTTAACTCTTCTACTTATTCACTTTTTTGTATTTTTCTTTTTGTTATTTTCTTTTCTTGCCCTTTCATTCTCATCATTTTTTTTTGTGTCTTGATACCTATTTCAAGTTCCTCATCTCTCCCCCAAACTTACGTTTTTAGCCAATTATTTCACAAAAGTGTTAAGGAAAGCTCATGTGCCAAAAGAGGGTCATGACAAAACGGGTAAAGGCTTGTAACATGGTTATCAAATTAGAAAGGATCGAGGCTCAAATGGGTTGACTAGGGATAACAACATCGGTAGGCAATGGAAAATTCAAACGGGCCAAGGAAAGCCTACAATCACTTCTCAAGCCAACCAAAACTTAAGATTTCGCCTTGAAACACATTTGGGGCAAGTTCTAGACCTTTCGCACGGGTACTTGGACTAGCAACAAAGCATCTCACCCCTCACGCAACTGGATTGTTAAAGAGGATAGAGTCGAGGGCCCACAGCGACCACATTCAAGATTGAAAATCACTATGGTTCGATTAAACCACTCGATGATTGCCTAAGTCAACACAAGAGTCACAAAGTCACTAACTAGAGCTATTTCTTTCAAAAAATTTGTTTCTAACCATAAGCATATAGTTAAGTGTGTTAGTACCAAATGAAGCACGATTGACTCTTCGAGCATGAATCAATTAGGTCTTTTTATTCATTACTCCTACTATTATTACCTAAACACGAAACAAACTCATTCCTTTAAGAAGGTTGTCACGCCATCCATCGTTGGGAAGAGTCACCCAGTTCACACAGAACTACCTTTGGAAAGAACCATGATATTAAGAAAACCAAAGGTTTATTATCTACAAAATATAAAAAGAAGCTACTTAATCAAGAAGAAGCTACTAATTCAAAAAGAAGCTACTGACTTAAACACTAACTAATAAGAAAACAAACATAAAGAAGCTACAAAGCAAAAACTATTGAAAGCCTAACGAATATACACAATGGGGGAGAAGGAGAAGATATATACATAATGAGAGAAGAAGAGAGAATATATACAGAATAAGGAAAGAGAAGATATATAATGTCAAGTTATTACAAACCAGTTGTCTTAGAATCATCAAATAAGATCAAATAAACTCCACACCCCCCCCCCCCCCAAAAAAAA
>MCJB01011665.1:168892-249923 GCA_002018475.1 Nicotiana obtusifolia
CCCCCCCCCCCCCCCCCGAATAAAAATAAGCATTGTCCCTAATGCTTAACAAAATAAGAGTAAAGGAAGGGTAAGAGTGAAGAAAACTCTTTGTGGCTCCTTGGACATCTCTGTGTCCCCATCAATGTCACCACCCTCAGTCTCTTCCAACTAAATCTCATCATCCTCAATTATGGGAGTGACTGGGTTGGTGAACATCTGACGCACTGCCTCGACAGCAGAGTCTGGCTCCTTAGACTGGCCAGCTGGTGCCACCAGTGCTGTTGGTGCTGTAGGATCTGGGCCTGGATGGTGTGGGTCAATCAGCATGTCGAATGGAATATCTCCGGCTACAGCAAGCTTAGTAACCTATCTCCGGAGCTTGTTCACTGACTTCTATGAGGCTTGGGACTTTCTCATCTTCTTTACTTCATTGTCCATCTCTTCGATCACCCTGTGTTGTACCAATGTAGCCATGATTGTGTTCTGGTTCTCCAAGAGCTTTTTCAACAGAAGGTTGTGCTGCAACAGTATTGGTTAAGCCAGACAGCTTTGCAGTGGCTATCTGCATCCAGTTGTTGAGGCTCGCCAATGTGTGGGAGACTCGCAGCGAAGAGAGTGGAGCAGTAGGCATGGGCACCAGCTTCAAAGCCGAGGTGTAACATGTGATAGGGACTGCTATAGGAAGTGAGGATGGTGGTGAAGGCATAGCTGCGGCACTAGATGAATGTTCGACTGAAGTGGTTGGAATATCAACTGCCTTTGCAACTACCACCGATGGCTCATCAGACTAGCTTGTGGCGGTAGACGGCTGATTCTTTCTCTTAGGGTTGTGTGCATCCATCAATGAGTACCATGAGAACGGTTTCTTCGCCCAAACCTTTGTATCAAAGTCCCTCGGCTCTACCCTCGCATCCGTGAAATACTCTGTAATGGTGTTGGGATACGGGTAGGATGTGTCAGCTTGCTGGGCAACCATAGAGATGTTGGCCGACATCACGGCATCCATATTGATAGGGTACCCGACAATGTTGGAAGCAACTAGAACAGCATGAGGGATCGGAAGATATGTCTAGTTCTGGCACGGTTCTAGTCTACTGCATACAAAGGTTTGCCACCCCTTTGCCTCAAAGCTCAGCGTACGCCTGTAAATAAAAACCCCTACTGTGATCCATGGTGGCGGTGGCCCAGGAGCTGCTAGAATCTAGCCAAGGACGAGCTGCATCCCCAAGTGCACATTTCTCTAAGTACTCTGTGGGCTCGACATCATCAAAACCCAAGTAAGTGTTCAATGTGTGCTGATCAAATCGCACCTTGAGGTTCCTCACTTTAGTCACCTTTGTCCCTTTCTTGATATGCGCCACATTGGCGTAGAATTCCCGGACAAGGTACTCTGTCGCATCCACCATGCTCTGGGTAAACCACATCCACCCTTTGCGTTCTCGATACTGACTCAAAACTGCAGGGTTATACTTTTCTAGATCTTTCAACTGAAATTATCACTCAAGAGTGAGCTATCTCACTGGTCACCATTCACGGAAGCTAGAGAAAGCAGCCAAACTGATAAACTAGTCCTCCCATACCTCTTTCTTCTTCAACCGCTCAAGGCCGACAACTATAGCATCACCCCCTCTACCATCATGGGGGATGTCCTCAACTGATGTCTCTGGTGCTTGAGGGACAGGTGTAGTGGAAGGCTCAGAAGCCTGACTGGCACTCTCCGAATCCTCGAAAGTGCTATGTGATGATGATGGCTCATCCCTGAGATGATACCTCCCCGGTGGCCATGACCGGATGGCCAATTGCTCATGTACAGAGGCTGAGTTGCCCTCTGATACGTCCTAGATGGGACATAAGAACTGGACTTGAAAAGGTCTGCACCTCTCCCTCTGCCGACTGCTGTTTTCTTTCTGATTTCTTGCTGTTGGGCACTAGGTAAGGGTCTCTTCCCTCGTCCCCGAGAAGGGTCATCTCTTCCTTCCAAAGTGTCACCTCTGCCTTTAGATCGAACCATTTTCTGTACCAAGCAAAGGCGATTGCTAGTTGCAATTCAAGTTCAGACAAAGAATGAATGTAAGGACACTCCAGAAGATACAGTGAGGGACACAATTGAAACATGCTTGCAGGGTAGGGATTTGCGATCCACATATTTTTTATTGCGGCCGCAGAATGAGCCTTGCGGACTGCACAATTTTCTTTTGCGGTCGCAAAATTTTATTGCGGTCTGTATATTTTTCATTTCGGCTGCAACTCAAATACAATAGATATGCCATCTCACTAATAACAGAGAATTGGCTATTTTGCGGCCGTAACCTATTTTCTGCAGCCCGCACAAATTGCCTTGCGGCCGCAAATGTGAATCACCAATTTGTCAACTCTCTGAAGACAGTAAAATAGCACTTGTGCGGCCGCAATGGAAATTCAACGGTCCGCATATTTTTACGTGCAGCTGCAGACTCGTGCTTAGCTTAGATTGCCCTAGACTCATTTTGTGCGGACCGTACAATTTCTTGTGCGGCGATTTCAAACAATGACGAACAAACAGTAGGTTTGTCTAGGGCTTGCAAGTTTTGCACAATTTTGACATGGAAACAACATATAAGCATGAAAATCTATTGACCCATTCTCCCTAGAGCATTTTTCGATCTACCCACTACAGATTTACCCCACATGGTTGTTCAATTAGATTCAACAGACAAATGCTCTAAATTTTTACTAAAAATCTAAAAATTAAAAGAAATTAACAAGATTATGAAGCATACCATATATGAATGAGTGCAAGAGATGAGTGATCAGTAGTTGCTAGGCGTGTGGGCAGATAATATAAGAAGAAGTTTCAAATTGGTGCAAGTTGTGAGCTCAGAGAGGGAAAAGAGGAACAGTTCCATAGCCTCTCTGTTTATACTTAATAATTTCTTGCCAAGAGTGCGGCCGCGAAATTCCAATTACGGACCGCACTCTGTTACCTCGGGGCTTCAGTGCCCTTTTGTTTTGCGGTCTATAGAATTTGGTGTGCGGCCGCAGAGCAATTGTTGCGGACCGCATATTTGGTGTTGCAGCCGCAGATCGACGCTTTTTCTGATGGACCAACTTCAGAGAGTTGGCATTTTTCACATTCTAGTTCTGCGGTCCGCAAGATTTTTGTGCTGCCGCAGAGCACTTTTGCTGCAGCAACTAGAATTTTGTGGTCCGCACTCTTATGCACACTTAGCTAGATTTCTGTCCACCATTCCTATAAAGCACACTCATCCCTGCAACACACTTCAAATCAAGTTAGCACCAAAATGAATCCTAACTACAAGAGAAACAAAGAAAAGAAAAACACATGGGTTGCCTCCCAAGAAGCGCCTGATTTAACGTCGCGGCACGACTCAGATTACCATCATTTGAAATGAATCACCGCCATGACGTGGCCATCACCAACTTTTCCCAAATAGTGCTTCGCCCGGTGACCATTGACTCGGAATACCTTATTGTGTTTGTTCTTCAAGTCCAATGCACCAAAAGGTGTCACACCCACAATTTCAAAGGGACCACTCCATTTAGACTTTAGCTTTCTAGGAATCATCCTCAATCGTGAGTTGAACAACAATACAAGATCACCCACCTTGAACTCTTTGTTCCCAATATTTGTCATGAAGATATTTTATCTTTTCTTTGTACAAGGACGAACTTGTATAAGCATGGTACCGGAACTCATCAATTCGTTCAAATGTGCAACCCTCAAGTTAGCGGCTACATCCCAATCAAGATTCAACTTCTTTGGAGCCCACATGGCTTTGTGCTCAAGTTCCACCAGAAGATGACAAGCTTTGTCAAACACCAACCGATATAGAGACATTCCGATAAGAGTTTTGAAAGCAGTTTGATAAACCCATAATGCATCATCAAGCTTCTTTGACCAATCCCTCCGATTAGCATTCACTGTTTTGGACAAGATACTCTTTATCTCCCGGTTGGAGACTTCCACTTGACCGCTAGCTTGTGGATGATAGGGATTCGTAACTTTATGAGTAACATCATACTTGCTAAATAAAGTGTCAAAAGCCTTGTTGCAAAAATGCAACCTCCCCATTGCTTATGATAGCCCGAGGAGTACCAAACCTTGTGAAAATATTCTTCTTCAAAAACGCCACCTCACTTCTCGCTTCATTATTGGGTAGAGCAACGGCCTCAACCCATTTAGACACATGATCAACCGTGAGAAAGATGTAGATGTTTCCACAAGAACCCACAAAAGGACCCATGAAGTCAATACCCCACACATCAAGATATAAATCTCCAAAATGGTAGTGAGAGGCATTTCATTTTTCTTCGAGATTCCACTGGCCCTTTGACATTCATCACATCTTTTCAATAAATCACGTGCATCACTTGGCCGCCGTTCTTGCTCCACCATGGTGACCACCATATGGCGAAGAATGACGAGCCCCAAGAATATCACTTTACTCTTCTTCCGGTACATATCTTCTAATTACCCCATCCATACAAATCTGGAAAAGATATGGCTCATCCCAATAATAATCTTGACAATCCCATTTGAGCTTATTCCTTTGATTTGAGGAGAACTCATCCGGGATGATTCCACACACAAGGAAGTTTGCTAGATCCGGGAACCATGGCACCTCCTTCATAGAAATAGCCAAGAGTTGCTCATCGAGGAAGGAGTCATTGATTTCAAGGCCATCATGCGGCCTCCCCTCCTCCAAATGAGGCAAGTGGTCCGCCACTTGATTTTCACTCCCTCTTCGATCTTGGATGTCAATGTCAAACTCTTGCAACAAAATCACCCATCTCATCAACAAAGCTTTGGAATCTTTCTTGCTTATAAGATAATAAAGTGCCGCATGATCCGTGTGGACAATAACTTTCGCACCTATCAAGTACGGGCGGAACTTCTCAATTGGCACAATGGCAAGGAGCTCTTTCTCCGTAATGATGTAGTTGACTTGGGCACCATACATTGTTTTACTAGCATAGTAGACCCTATGAAAAATCTTATTTATTCGTTGCCGCAAAATAGCTCCAAACGCTACATCACTAGCATCGCACATGAGCTCAAAAGGGATACTCCAATTAGGAGCGGTGATAATGGGAGTGTTTGTCAATTTGAACTTTAACAATTCAAAGGCTCTCATGAAATCATCATTGAAGTGAAACTTAGCATCTTTCTCTAAAAACTTGCACAATGGTTTCACCACCTTAGAAAAATCCTAGATAAAACGCCGGTAAAACCCCGCGTGGTCTAAGAAACTCTGCACGCCTTTCACCGAAGTTGGAGGTGGAACTTTGGAAATCACCTCAATATTTGCTTTGTCGACTTCAATGCCATTCTTTGAGATCTTGTGGCCAAGGACAATACCTTCCTCGACTATGAAATGACACTTCTCCCAATTTAGCACCAAATTCGTTTCTTCACATCTTGCCAATACTTTATCCAAATTTGCCAAGAAATCATCAAAGGAATTCCCAACCATCGAGAAGTCATCCATGAAAACTTCAAGGTAGTCCTCTACCATGTCCGTGAAGGTAGCCATCATACACCTTTAAAAAGTCGCCGGTGCATTACGTAAACCAAATGGCATCCGCTTGAAGGCGAAAGTACCATAGGGATATGTAAAGGTTGTTTTCTCTTGATCCTCCGGCGTAATAAGAATTCGGTTATAGCCCGAATATCCATCTGGAAAGCAATAGAAAGCACGGCCGGCCAGCCTATCAAGCATTTGGTCAAGGAATGGAAGTGGAAAATGATCCTTCCTTGTGACTTTGTTGAGCTTGCGATAGTCCATACACACTCTCCAACCGGTCACCGTCCTTGTATGAATCAACTCATTCTTTTCATTTGGTGACCACCGTCATGCCCACTTCTTTGACACATTGCACTGGAGAAGTCTACGAACTATCGCAAATGGGGTAGACAACCCCTACATCCAACTACTTGATAATCTCCTTTTTGACCACTTCTTGCATATCCTCATTGAGTCTCCTTTGATGTTTAATAGATGGTTTGGAGTCTTCCTCCAATTTAATCTTGTGCATGAAAAATGCAGGGCTTATTCCTCGAATATCCCCTGATGTCCATCCAATAGCCTTCTTCCTCTTATGTAGCACCGCCAATGTAGAGTCTACCTGCACGTTAGCCAAACAAGAGGAAAGAATAACCGGTAAAGTAGAACAAGGGGCAAGAAATTCATCCCAAAAATGTGGAGGCAATGGCTTCAAATCCAAGGTCGGAGGCTCTTCAATTGAAGGCTTGTAGGAGGAGTTTTCCGATTTTCAAGATCCAAGGGGAGTTTCCAGGGTGCATATTTGTACGACCCCATTCCTTGCAAAGAGTTCACATAATCCATGAATCCATCCATCTCGTCATCATCAAAGTTGAGCAAGACGGCCTCCAACATATCACCAACATTGATCGTGGCACTTGTATCATCAACAATCACATCAATCACCAAGTCCACAAAAGAACATACTTTATTGCTATTTGGTTGCCGCATAGATTTGCACATGTGGAGTACCACCTTTTCATCACCCACCCGTAAGGTGAGTTCTCTGGCTTCCACATCAACAAGAGCCTTCCCCGTAGCAAGGAAAGGTCTTCCAAGAATAATCGGCACCTCATAGTCTACTTCACAATCAAGAATGATAAAATCCGCCGGAAGAATGAATTTATCAACATGAACCAATACATCTTCAATCACTCCCAACGGTCTCTTCATGGTACGATTGGACATTTTTTAATCTCATAGATGTGGGTCTTGGTTGCCTAATTCCCAAGGTCTTGAAAACTGAATAGGGCATCAAATTGATACTTGCCCCAAGATCACAAAGAGCTTTAGCAAACTTGGCACTTCCAATGGTATAAGGGATTGTGAAAGCACCAGGATCTTCCAATTCAGGAGCCATAAAATGCACAATTGCACTCACTTGATGAGTGACTTTGATAGTTTCAAAATTCATTGACTGCTTTTTTGTCACCAAATCCTTCATAAACTTTGCATAACCGGGCATTTGTTCCAAAGCTTCAACTAATGGCACATTGATCGAGAGATCCTTCATCATGTCAATGAACTTTTTGAATTGATTCTCGCCATTTTGTTTGGTAAGTCTTTGAGGATATGGAGGAGGAGGCTTAGGCAACAATGCCTTAGCCTTTTGCACTACCACTTCCGGTATGTCAATAACGTGATTCCTAGACGAGTTCACTTCATCTTGAGTCTCTTCCACATTATCATCAATATCAATCCGAACTTCATCATTTGATTGCATCACATTGATCGGGGACCTCTTCTTCTTGTACCACTTGCTCATCATCCACAAGTTGCCTTTGACTTGAGGTGAGTGCATTCCCACCGCTTTCACTTCTTGTAGTAACGGCCATGTCATGCCTCGAGTTGTTCCCATCCTTTGGGTTTGCCACCGTGTAACTTGGTAGTGCCCCCGTAGGACGAGAATTTAGAGCTTGAGAGATTTGCCCCATTTGAATTTCTAAGTTGCGGATCGATGTCTTGTGTGAGGCAAGTTGGGCATCAGAATTGGCATTCTTTTTCATCATTTGCTTGAACATGTTCTCAATACGCCCCATTTCATTGTTGGAAGAACTAGGACTATGAGAAGGATAAGGAGGCAGGTTGCTCGGTTGTTGATACATTGGGGGCCTTTGAAAACCCGACCCCCAATTACCTTGATTGTTATTCCATCCTCCTTAATTGTTACCTCCCCAATTTCCTTGATTATTGTTGTTATGCCAATTTCCTTGGTTGTTGTTGTTACTCCAATTTGCTTGATTGTTTCCACCACTCCAATTACCTTGGTTGTTAGAATTCCAATTGGCTTGATTTTTTTAAGGTCACCATTATTGTTGGCTCGGACTTTGGAAGTTTTTTCTTTGCCCTTGAAAGTTTTTCACATATTGTACCTCCTCTTCTTGGTCATAGTGAGAATCATCTTGATCAAACCGACTATCTTCTTGCATAAAATTGTCTACTCGTTGTTGCACTTGGGGACCCTTTGTTTTCCATTTGTTCACCATCATGTTTACTCCCTCCATGGAATTGACTTCCCTAGGATTTTGCACTTGTTGAAGTTGAGACTTTGCTAGTTGATTCATGGTGGTCGTGAATTCGGCTATGACTTGCCCATGGTCATGCAACTCTTTGTGGAGGTGAATCACGTTGGGATCACCTTGTGGAACATTAGCCCGAGATTGACATGCCGATGATGTGTCAGCCATTTCATCTAAGACATCACATGCCTCCGCATAAGGCGTAGTCATGAAGTTCACACCGGCAAGTTGATTCACTACACATTGGTTGGTTGTGTTGATCCCACGATAGAAAGTTTGTTGAATCATGTTCTCCGTCATATTGTTGTTGGAACATTCTTTAACCATTTTTCTATATCGCTCCTATATCTCGTGTAGTGGTTCATTGGGCTCATGCTTGAATACTAGAATCTCATCCCTAAGCGTAGCTATGTGCCTCGGAGAGAAGTACTTAGATATAAACTTTTTCGCCAATTCATCCCAAGTGTGAATGGAATGATTCGGCACGCGTTCCAACCAATCTAAAGCCTTCCCCTGTAAAGAGAAGGGAAAAAGCCTTAGCCTCAAAGCATCCTCGGAGATATTTGTTTGTTTACTCCCCCAACACGTGTCCACAAACCCCTTCAAATGTTTGTATGCATTTTGACCTGGAGTTGAAGAGGCCTCGTTGCTCTAGCAAAGTGAGCATCACATTGGTTATTGGAAAGTTGACCGCCCTAATACGGGGATGGACTATTGCACTTGCATATCCTTGGGCAACACCCGGTGTGGAGCCGCTCGTGGTGGAGGTGGGGGTGGAACGGGCACATGGTCATAAGGCACTCGCCTCTTCTATTGGCTTGAGGTTCAAGAGGAACCTCATCCACTTCATCATCCTCAATGTCCACATCTCCCAAAGCAATATTTTCAAGCTCATATTTTGCCATGGTTGCACCTACAATTTCTCAAACACGTTAGTAAAACTGAAGGATAAGATGATATTCAGAAAACACGCCCAAATATATAGCTAACACCGTTTTAACTCCCCGACAACGGCGCCAAAATTGATCGTGTCCAAATGCACACCTTTAAACAAGGTATGAAACTGTCGATTGCAATTATAGTAACCCAACGAATTAGTCGGGGTCGAATCCACATGGATCTAGATGGGAGTTAAAGGTCTATATTCTAATGCGTGAAATTGAATTATCTTAATTTGCACTTCCACAAATTTGGTTTTGTTTCTATTCCTAAGTTTACACTAAAGTTTGCAAAATAAAGAAATAAGACTAGGTTGATTATTTTTTTTTTATTTTTCAAATTGGTAAAAATCCTAGGGTTGTGACCGTTATTTAGGTGTTTGTCTAATGGGATAAAGAACATAATGCTTGTTTTGTTGATCAGGGTGTGTTATAGCTATCAACTCTCAGTTACCCACTCAATACCTCTCGATCAGAGGGTGGTTTTGCCCAATTTGGCTTTCTCAAGACTAAATGGGTATCACACAAAACAGTTGATAAAAGCTCAAGTTGCGTTATTACTATCTCTATGTTGAAACTTTTAATTGGGTTAATCAATCTCTCGATTGACCCAATTCCTTGTTAGCCAAGTATTCCTAGACTAAGCCTCTCTTTCTCAAGTAGAGACTAAGTCAAATAGGCATGAAAAATTATTTGCAATCATTAATTTCACAAATTAAAGCATGAACTGTGTTAAATAACAAACACCCAATCATAAACAAACACTAATTTTAATTACCCATAAGGCTAAAACACTAGGGTTGGGTCAAAACCCTAGTAAAAAATAGCTACTCATGCTTGGGTTTGAAGAAGAAGAAGAAGAAGAAGAAGAAGAAGAAGAAGAAACACTAATTAAACTCATTATGTAAGCTTAAAATAATAAAGTCTATTGTAAAATACACTAGAATATAGTAAACTTCCAAAAGTGACAAAGAAAAACGGCTACAGTACTTGCTGATGTCAAAACTTAACCTAATTTTGTGAAACTCGTCTATTTATACAAGGCTAGAAATTTCGGACAAAAATAACCTCCGGGAGGTTCTACAGACGCACAATTTCATGTGCCGTCTAAAGAATTCTTCATCTAGCAGGAGCTGGGATTATATAGTCGCACAATTCTGAACTGTGGCGCGAGACAATATTTCTGCGGTCCGCAGATTTAGCACTGTGCCCGCAAGGCACTCTTCTGCATTCCGTAATAGTATGACTGCGGCTGCAGACATTCTTCTGTGGCCACCCAAATCTGTGCGGATCGCAATTCCATGAAGCTCTAGACTTGGTCTTTTTGTCATCTCTCTGATCTTGGTCTCAAGCCCTTCTTTTGCGACTGCACAATTCATGTGCGGTACGCAATTTGCTAAAAAGTTTGCTGAGTTTTCCTTCGTTGTTTGTGACCGCAGATGGAATTCTGCAGACTGCACTTTGTAAGCTTCTATGCCTTTTATTGCCTTGTGTTTAGACTACTCCTTTTTAGTCAGATTTCATCTCGAGAGTCTAACTTTCAATATTCCTGCAATTTTGCACATTTTGTTAGTTTTGGGAATACAAATCAATGCTTTTAGACTTAAAAAAAGAGAGGCTAAAAGGCACTAATAAGTAGTCAAAATCCCCACTTATCAAACACCCACCCACTCCCCTACTCTTCTCCCATCCCCCGTCCTCATGATCACTCCTTCCCAGAGATCCCTCAGGTATGTGAGATGTTTTTTCCGTTGTTTCTATTTTTCCTTGTTTGTTTGTAGCAATTTTTTGTTTCTGTTTTTTTTATTCTCGTTTTCTTGGGATGGAGGTTGAGTTTCACCTTGGAGATTGAAAATATAGTTGCTAGGCAGTGAAATTGGTATGTAGTCCATCTAGGGCTAATATTTGCTTTGTGGGGGGTTGGGAACAGTTGTGCATGTTAAGTGTTTGTGTCAATGCCATAATTAGGTCAAGAATGTAATTTTGTGACCAAGTGTGAGGGTCAAGTCTGAGTAGCTTTTCATGGTCCGTCGAGTGATTTATTTGCTGATATTTGTTGGGTTATTTCAGGTGTAATGGCTCCCTCCAAGAAAAGAAAAATTGCAAGTGCCTCCACCGGTGGTCAAGCGGGCATGTCCAGGTTGCGAGCTTCTGCATTCACTCGTCCATATGATCAGAATAAGTTTGTCTCATGGGAATCCCAACAACAATTTAATGGCAAAGCAGGCAAAACGCCAATGCTGAAAAGGGGAATCGATATTGGGTCTCTACAAAATGATTGTCCTAGAGTGTATGCGGAATTGGTCAGGTGAGGAATAGGGGTGTTCTTCGAACCTAGCGAGGCAAATTTAATAGTTGTTCGGGAGTTCTACATGAACTGCCCCAAACATGAGGACCATGTTTGTACAGTCCGGAAGAAGAAAGTGGATTTCTCCAAAGAGGCCATCCAAAGGGCCTATCACTTGTCGGAATACGTGGAAGACCTTGATGCAGATAACAACTATTTGGCGTACAATAAGGAACCATATCCATGGGTTACATTCTTTGCGACCATTTGTATGCCCGGGAAGGAGGTGGTGTGGTTGATCCACAACCACAAATTTCACTCTGCTTCACTCACTTTTGAGGGGAAATGCTGGCTTTACATCATTAATAACCGCTTCATGCCTTTAGGCAACACTATTGAGGTGAATGGTCCCCGGGCTGCTCTGATTTGGTGCTTTGTCATTGGCCACGACTTTGATATGGCTAAAGTCATTCAGGATGAGATGATAATTTGTTGTCCAGTACAGAGATATGGGTTTTTTTTTTCCGTCATTAGTCACTCGGTTATGCCGTGAGGCAGGGGTACCGGAAAATAGGGCCACAGATGGGAAAGTCAAGCGCGAATAGAAATTTCGAGCTGATAAAGTTATAATTAGGAAGGAACATGCTGGGGCTATTGAGGCAGATAGTGAGGAGTCTGATGCGCCCGACGAGGTAAGGAAGGTGCACGGTGAGGATATTGCTACTTCTCCACTGCATGAGCAGGGTGTTGGAGAACCTTCAGGCAGCTGATGGGAAAAGAGAATGGTCGCTTTAGAACAAGAGATGGCGGGGATGCGTACTTCTGTCACTGATTTGGGAGATCGG
The DNA here is from genome assembly GCA_002018475.1 of Nicotiana obtusifolia. NCBI lineage: Eukaryota > Viridiplantae > Streptophyta > Magnoliopsida > Solanales > Solanaceae > Nicotiana > Nicotiana obtusifolia. The sequence goes on from MCJB01011665.1 coordinate 181,007, forward strand.
GTGGATTCCCTTTCTACACAGAATGCCAAGTCTGAGAAGAAGATCATAGCATGGTTGCGTGCACTTGGCCAAGCTTATCATCTAGACCCTGGCACCGTCTCCGACATGGAGTGACTCGATCAGGGGAGTTTTTTTCAACTTTGTATTTTAATTGTGTGTCATGAGGACATGCCACATCTTAAAGTATGGGGTTGGGGATATTTGCATGTATGTACATTAGTTTTCTTTTTGTTAGTTGTAGTTAGTAGAGATAGAAAAAATTTTGAAATTTTTTTGGAATTTTTGATTTTTCCCCACGATGGATATCATCGACAGGTTTCTTGAGGGACTAAGTTGAAAGAAAAAAAGACAAAAAGTTTTTCGTTTGTAGATAGTGTAATAATTCTCCCCTATTTTTTTTGTGTCGTGATTCTTTTCCAAGGGTTTTGTTTCAACCAGATGTAGTTAGTTTTATTTTTTTTAGGAGTAGGAAACCTTGTGCAGTGATTTGAATTGAAGTAAATATCTCTTAACTTTATTATACCTTGAGAATAGTAAGTGCTTTAGTTGTGACGCTTATGCTTAGTTTTTGACTCTTGTATACGTACCTTCAATTGTATTATCTTAACTTTGCTTAACTGCTGTGGCTAGAGTGTCTTGATAGTTCAATCCTGAATGAGTTATGTGCCATATGTGTGAGAGGTTTTGTGCATTATGTGCATTGCATTTGATGTCTAGAACTTTCCCCATGTGTGTGCAAAGTGAAATAGTTGTTTTATTCATTCTAGTAAGTGATATAAGCATTTCTTTGTTGAGCCAGTTATATGCTTTTTACCCACCTTATTGATATGTATTTTAGTCAACTCCGTTGAGCCTATAATTCTGTTTCTTTGGCAACCACATTACAAGCTTCACCCATTTGTTTGAATTGACCATCTATTTGAACCTTGCACCTCTTGTGTGCCTTGGAATTTGTTATGAATGTTGTTTCTGAGAGTGAGTGAATTCCTTCTATCTTGAGTTCCTAATTATTCTTAAATTTTATTGTGTATGGAACTACTATCTATTGTTGTGTGAAGGCACTTGATTCATGAAGGAAAGATAATGTCGTTGACCTCTGTGTTAAAGTAAGTGAGCGGGTTATAGGAATTCGTGGTGATTTTGAGTGAGGCGAAGATGTTACAATATTGTGCTTAATCTATTTTAAATAATTTTCGGGTGATGAGTTATGAGAGTTGTTGAAAAAGGTCGTGTCTATATGAAGTGTAGTTTGATTGCTCGAAGACAAGCAATGGTTTAAGTGTGGGGTGTTGATGGTAGGCTATAATCTCGTGTTTTAGTCGCTTATTGCTCTCTAATTCACTGCACTTTATTTGTGTTTGAGCTTTAATTGGTATTGTTTTGCACTTAGTGTGTGTTTTATGCCTTGTAGGAGCAATTTCGAGTTATGTAGATGTTGTGGAGCTAATTCGAGCTATTTGGAGCTTTGAAGTCTGAGTAAAACCCAAGGGATTAAGCCAGGATCATGTTCGGGGATCAATGGACAAATAATGTACTAAGTGGAAGGAAAAAGAGTTTAGCAGGAGGAAAATGCAGGTGCGCGACCGCCATGAGAGATCCCCAGCAAGCACTTGGGCACGCAAGTGACGCAGTGTTCTGCCTGAGGTGCGCGGCCATGTGCGCGGTCACACTTCCAGGTGCGCGGCCGCGCACGTCCGCTTTCGGGACTTTTACCCAGGTCTACAACAATAACAACAACAACAACATACCCAGTATTATCCCACACCAGGTGGGGTCTGGGGAGGGTAGTGTGTACGCATGCCTTACCCTACCTTGTGAGGACAGAGAGGTTGTTTCGAATAGACCCTCAGCTTAGGAAAGAATAAGCACCACATTAATGAAAATATAGACAAGAAGGGATAGTACCAAAAAGCCATATAAAAGCAGAATAAAATAACAAGATAGCAAGATGATCAAAAATGAAAGAAAACACGGTTAGTCATAAAAACCTACTACCAATAGAAAGCTTGACTGCGTGCCAATATTACTGTTATGAACACTCTAGACTACCTACTCTACTACCCTAAGGGTCATGTCCTCGGTCAGCTGAAGTTGCGTCATGTCTTGCCTAATCACCTCTCTCCACCTCTTCTTTGGCCTACCTCTACCTCTCCGTAGGCCCTCTAATGTCAACCTCTCACACCTCCTCACCGGAGCGTCTGTGCTCCTCCTACGCACATGTCTAAACCACCTAAGCCGCGCTTCCCGAATCTTGTCCTTAATAGGGGCCACACCTACCTTGTCGCGAATAACCTCATTTCTGATCCTATCTAACCTAGTGTGCCCGCACATCCATCTCAACATCCTCATCTCTGCTACCTTCATCTTTTGGACATGAGCAATCTTAACTGGCCAACACGCAGCCCCATACAACATCGTTGGTCTGACCACCACTCTGTAGAACTTACCCTTAAGTTTCGGTGGCACCTTCTTGTCACACAAAACACCAGAAGCGAGTTTCTGTTTCATTCATCCCGCCCCAATACGATGTGTGACATCTTCATCAATCTCCCCATCTCCTTGAATAATAGACCCAAGGTACTTAAAACTCCCTCACCTAGGGATGACCTACGAGTCCAGCCTCACCTCCCCTTCCCCTTCTTGAGTCTTGCCACTGAACTTACACTCTAAGTATTCTTGGTCTTGCTCAACTTGAAACCTTTAGATTCCAAGGTCTGCCTCCATACCTCTAATTGTGCGTTCACACCATCTTGCATCTCGTCAATCAATACAATATCATCTGCAAATAGCATGTACCATGGCACCTCCCATTGGATGTGGTGCGTCAGTACATCCATCACTAGAGCAAACCAAAAAGGGCTGAGTGCCGACCCCTGATGCAATCCCATCATAACCGGAAAATGGTTTGAGTCCCCACCCACTGTCCTCACTCGGGTCTTTACTTCATCATACGTGTCCTTAATCAACCTAACGTAGGCAACAGGTACACCTCTAACCTCCAAACATCTCCATAAAACCTCCTTTGGAACTTTATCGTACGTCTTTTCTACGTTGATGAACACCATATGCAATTCCTTCTTTCTCTTCCTGTACTGCTCCATCAATCTCCTAACAAGGTGGATGGCTTTTGTAGTCGAACGCCCCAGCATAAACCCAAAATGGTCTAAAAAATAGAAACACTTCTCCTCATCCTTAACTCTACCACTCTCTCCCAGACTTTCATAGTAGAGCTAAGCAGCTTGATACGCCGATAGTTATTGTAATTTTGGATATCACCCTTGTTCTTGTATACAGGAACAATCGTACTCCACCTCCACTCTTCGGGCATCTTCTTCGTTCTAAAAATGACATTAAAACTTTTACCCAGGCCAATTTTTGTAAATTTGGAATTGACTCTTTTTGACCTATATGAAGCCTAGCTCGTCTCAAAACAAGGTATCTCAGATTTTGGAGCAACTTTTGGAGAGAAGAAGGTAAGGAAACAACAGAGACTCTAAATACTTCATCCAATTCATTCAATACGGAAGTTTGGTTGATTTTGGGAATTGCAATATCTTCTTGTTCTTCTAATACTCTTGTGATAAACAACTACTCCACTATGGAGTAATCTTTCTTAGGTTATTGACGGATATTGTGATTTGACTATTGTTTGGGGTTTACTCTATGTTAGTTGCCTGAATTTGTTGAATGAGTTATTAATTGAATGGCAAAGCCAATTGTGGTTTTGCTATAATTGAAAGAGAAGTGTTGCTATAATTCACATTGTGTTATCTTGTTGGGTTGATTTTATGCCTCTCATAGGTAATCGAAAGAGCTTAGAGAGTTATCAATTGACCCAATATGGAAGGATAGCTGAGAGATGTTCTTCAAAAGATCGTTCAGTCACTGTATTTTTGCATGTGTTCATAGGACTTGTCATTAGGTTGGTTAATGGAACTCTCATTCATTCGGAAGAAGAATTTAAATCCTCAAGATAGCCTGATCATCTGTTGAAATCGAAAGAGTCAATAGAAGTTAAGAGGGAACTTAGCATGAAGTTACCTAGAATAATAGTTGATCTCATATCTTGTCACATCCCTTACTTCGCACCTTGATATTCAATCATTGCTACTTAGTCACTAAGTTTCGATACTTTCTCACAATCGAGAATCTTAGTTTTTATTATTAGTCGGTAATAACTTAAATAAAAGGTTTATTTTCTTAGATATTGTTAAGCTGAAGATATATTAGAACATTATTTAACCTAATCCCTGTGGAGACGATTTAATACTATACTATCTTTGACTAGCGAGCCTAAGTTTTATACACCGATTGCATTTGTCACCTGGTTGTCACAATAAATGGGAACTGGACTGGAGATAGACAAGCCAAGGTCATGCAGCATCCTAAGTAGCCAAGAAACCTTAGTTGAAACTTTGCGAAGGGCTCTGTACTCAGCTTCAGCTGAAGATAAGGAAATAGTGGGCTGCTTTTTTTATTTTCCAAGAAATGGGGCTGCCACCAAGAGTAACATAATAGCCAGTGATAGATTTGTGAGAAATGGCACAAAAAGCCCAACTAGAGTCAAAGTAGGCTATGAGAGACTAATCAGATGAGCTGGAGAGGAGCGCCCCTTGAGCTAGATCATTAAGCAAATACCTGGTAACATGTAAGGTTGCCAACATGTGGGGCACTTGAGGCTTTTGAAGAAACTGACTTAAATGTTGAACTGAGAAGGAGATATTAGGCCTAGTATGTTGCAAAAAATTGAGCTTCCCAATCAATCTCCTCTACAAGCTAGGATCAGAAACAGGCTCCCCCATGTCTATAATCAGTTTCACAGAAAGGTCCAAAGGGGTCATAACATGAGAGAAATGTTGATAGTTAAATGCAGACAAGAGGTCAGAAGTGTACTTGTAATGGCTCATCACATAACCTTGAGGAAGAAGAGATATCTCTAAGGCCCAAAAAATAGTGAATTGAGCCCAAGTCCTTGCTTTTGAATTGAGCATCCAAGAAGGGTTCAAAGAGTTCATCTCAAGTACATCATTACCAGCTAGCAAGATGTCATCAACATACACAGCCAAGACAATGAGAGAATCAGAGGAGACATTAGTGAATAGGAAGTAATCATTCATGCTGGAAATGTAGCCTCTGTATTGCAAAGCTTTGGACAGTTTTGAAAACTACTATCTAGAAGCTTGTCTAAGGCCATAGACTGATTTCTTGAGTCTTCAAACCATGGGAGAAGAAGAAGAGGGGGCAGACACATCAAGGCCAAGTGGAACCTTCATATAAACCTTTTCATGGAGATCCCCATGAAGGAAAATATTGTTCACATCAAGCTGAAAACAGTACATCCCCACTTAGCAGCTAAAGTGAGTAAGCACTTAATGTTGGTTAACTTGACAACAGAGGAAAAAGTTTCAGTGAAATCAATGCCTTCCTTTTGAGTGTAACCCCTTATGGCTAATCTAGCCTTATACCTCTCAATAGAACCATCATCCCCTTATTTGATCTTATAAACCCACTTACAAAGAATAACTTTCTTGTGAGGAGGTAGTGGGACAATATCCCAAGTCTAGTTTGCCTCAAGGGTTTGGAATTCCTTTACCATGGCCTCCTGCCAAGCAGGATGTTGTTACAACCCGTAATTTCGTACTCAGATTGCGCCGTAAGATAGTTTACATATAAGAGCCTAAGAATCCGGAAAATAGTTCAAAAAGTTAAGAAAAGAGTGAAAGGCGTCGCGAAGTTGGATATGCTACCGCAAAATCCACATGCGAACCGCATATTGCACTTAATGCATCGCGAACTGAAGCAAATTTCTAGGCAGAAATCTATATCAGAAATGCGGTCAGTATGCGACCGCATGCTGAGAATGCGGACCGCAAAAATGGCCTTCTTCATCGCATAATGAAACAGATTTCTGGGCTGAAATCAACGTCAGGAATGCGGCAAGTATGCAGTCGCATTGTTAAAAATGCGAACCGCAAATCCAACCTCCCGTGTCACATAATAAGACAGATTTCTAGGCCACGGTTCGCGTCCAAAATGCGAATCGCATGTTGTTTATGCGACGTAAATGTGGTCGCAGATGTGAAAATGTCAGACACATGTGTCACTTATTGACTGACCTATAAAAAGGCCCTAGACTCGTTATTTCATCATTTTTATGAAATCCAAAACCCAGTGGAACCCCCAGCGACCGCTTCTCCAAAATCCCACACAAACCTTAACCAATTTTCTCCCTCTTTCAAGTTCTGATTGGGGGAGAAATCTGAAGATTGAGGAATTAAGGGAAAAAGCCCTAGCTGATTTTCCCCTCTTTCAAGCCCAAGTTTAGAGTAGGGCCTAGAAGTTGAAGAACCGAGGAAAAGGGCTGAGATATTCCACATGCAAGGTAAGTTACTACTCCCTTTCATGCATTCTTTTCTTGGGAATCCTTGGAGACTCGTTTTATGCATATTGGAGGCCATGAGTTCAAATTAATTACTGATAATGGACTGGGTTGTGATTGTTTTGGGTTGCTTTTGGGTTGCATGTCTTACTACTATTATCGTGGAGGTTTAGAAGAAGGAGGGTGTGGAGAGACACCATATAAACTTAGGGCTATGGCTGATTATAATTATAACGTTAAGAGGATAACAATAGAATCGCTTCTTCCATTATAGATTAAGGAAATTGTGACAGTGCGTAGCTTGAAATTGACACAGAGAATACCATGTATGTAAGACCATCCCTTTCTTTATTTTGCACGACTCCGTCTATACATGATACAATGAACGAGCCCCAAAGATACTCTATTCTTAGAAGTTAGGAGTGCTTATATTGTTTCCCCTCTTATGGGAGGATTGATGTATTTGTTATTTCTTCGACCCTACGTCACTATGAAAGTATGATTCATAAGAGTCTAGCATGTATCGTATATGTCTTACTCTACCGAGCCGCACTATAGTCGGCCGAGTATGGCACCTATTGTGCAACCATATGTATGTATATGTTTATCCACCGAGCCTTAAGATGGCCGGCTACGACCCTACCGAGCCTTATGATGGCCGGGTACGTCTTTACCGAGCTTATTACGGCTGGGTATGATATGATGATGATGAAGTCCACAGAGGCGTATGTATATGATGACGGTAAGGCCCACAGGGGCGTATGTATATGATGAATTTAAAAAGGATACACATATATGTATGTATATGCATGTGCACATCAGACGTTGTTATGATTAGTCGCCCTCAAGGTATTTCGATTGGTACAGGTTATATGTTTCTTATTTCGACTCATATTACTATTCTTATATTGTGTTTCCTGTCTTACATACTCAGTACATTATTCATACTGACGTCCTTTTCTGTGGACGCTGCATGTCGTGCTGCAGGTCCAGGCAGACAGATAGACGAGGCTCCCCCACCGCAGTAGGCTATCCAGTTCAGCAGATATTGGCGAGATCCCTCCTTCAGACTTGCCGTAGTCTTGGTATGCTTTTTGTTATAGGCATTATGGGCATGTCAGGGCCCTGTTCCGACACAGGTTGCATTATGTATGTTCTTGTAGAGGCTCATAGACAAGTGTTGGCTTATGCTTAGACAATAGACAGTGGGTTGACTTATGTACAGTGGGATTGCCTTGTCGGCAAATGTATCTTTTGTTGTATAGTTTTTGTATGATGACCGTGTCGGCCATGGTATATTATATATATATGTATGTTTACGTCATGGTATGGTATTTCTGTTGATGTGTATGAAATGTGCTGTTGTCGAAAGGTCTGAGCTAATTATGATTATTGTTGTTATTTACACGGGTATTCATCGGCCTTACAGATAACAAAGAAAGTAAGATAGCAGGTATGTCGGCACTCGGCGAGTAGGGTCCGGGTGCCCGTCGTGGCCCTCCGGCTTGGGTCGTGACAGATTTGGTATCAGAGCAGGTCGTGTCCTAGGGATTGTCTATGAGCCGTGTCTAGTAGAGTACTAATTATGGGTGTGTAGCGCGCCACATTTATAATCAGGAGGCTGCCTGACATTTAGGATTGTTACCTTTTTTTTAAATCTAGATCATGCGCAGAGCTGAGTCTTATGTTTTCGTCCCTAACATTCATATTGTTTACGTACAGCGATGCCTTCGATTAGGAAGCAAGCAAATAATAGACGGCTCAATACAGATGCGGGGGAGGGTACCAGTCAGGTGCCCTAAGCTAGAGAAAGAGAAGGCCAAAGTAAGCCTCAAAGTGAGATGCCGTCTCGGACCTCATCTACTCCTCCTTCCACAGAGGATATTAGAAGCCACCCAGCATCTCCAGTTCCTTTATCTGGTACTACAGACCAGGATTTGCAGACTGTGGTACAGTTATTGACTGGCTTGGTAGCTTCTCAGACTCAGAGGCAGAATACCGTTGCTGCTAATAAACCGGTTAGTGCCAGAGTTCGTGTTTTTATTAACCTATATCCTCCAGTGTTTACCGGGTCAGACCCCAAGGAGGACCCGCAGGCTTTCATTGATCAGATTCATCGCACACTGTGGGTTATGCATGCTAGTGATACGGAGGCCGTGGAGTTAGCTTCTTATCGGTTACGGAATTTAGCAGTCTTCTTGTATGATAGTTGGGAAAGATCCAGGGGTCCAGATGCTCCCCCAACTGTGTGGAGTGAATTTTGTGAGGCGTTTCTTCGTCACTACCTACCAGTTGAGGTACGACGAGCCAGAGCTGATAAATTCTTGAACCCTAGACAAGGTAACATGAGTGTGCGGGAAACAACATGCAGTTTGATTCCTTGGCAAGGTATGCTCCTAATATGCTGGCCGAGATGGGTGATAGGGTTCATTTGTTTGTGAACGGATTAGGACCACATCTAATAAATGAGTGCACTACAGCATCTTTGATAGAGGGCATGGATATTTCTCGTATTCAGGCTTATGCCCAGACGTTAGAGGATCGTAAGCGCTAGAAAAGAGTAGACAGGGAGTAGGATAGGGGCCAGCATAAGAGGACGAGGTTTGCAGGGTATTTCTGTGACTTCAGAAGTAGTGTCAGGCCCTAATTTTCGAGGAGTTCGGCACCATCTGTAACTAATGCTCCTCCACAGTTTCAGAGATCTCGATATGAACGATTTACCTATTCGGGTCCAGGTCAGAATTCGCGTGCCTCAGACTCACAGCATCACAGGATACTATTCAGACGAGGTCCCCAATGCCTCGTTGTGATCAGTGCGGCAGGACCCACTTTGGACCGTGCCGTCGAGGTTCTGATGCATGTTATTTTTGCGGACGGCCTGGCCATGTGATGCGGGATTGTCCTTGTAGAAGAGATGGTGGTATGGCCCAGCTGACTGGGTCTGTGTCTGGTACTTCCTCATCCGTTCGACCTCCAGCACGGGGTTTTCAGCAGCCAGTAGGTCATGGTGGAGGTAGAGGTGCAGTGCCGAGTACGAGTGGTATTCAAAATCGAATATATGCTCTGGCAGGTCGACAGGATCTTGAGTCATCTCCGGATGTCGTTACAGGCATATTATCAGTGCTTTCTTATGATGTATATGCATTGATTGATCCCGGGTCCACATTATAATATGTTACACCCCCTTGTGGCTGATAAGTTTGACGTCGAACCTGAATTAGTAGGCAAACCATTTGCGGTATCTACTCCAATAGGAGACTCCGTGGTTGTTAGGAGGGTATATAGAGGTTGCACTGTGACGATTTGTGGTCATCAAACCTCGGTAGATTTGTTTGAGTTAGAAATGGTAGATTTTGATGTAATAATGGGAATGGATTGGCTGGCTTCATGTTATGCAAATGTTGACTGTCATACGAAGACGGTTAGATTTCAATTTCCTGGTGCACCCTTCCTTGAATGGAAGGGGAACATTGCTACGCCGAAAGGTAGGTTTATTTCCTACCTTAAGGAAAGAAAGATGACCTCCAAGGGTTATAATGTACCATCTCGTTCGCGTTATGGACGCGGAGGCGAAGTCGCCTATTCTACAATTAATTCCCGTAGTCAATGAATTTCCAGATGTTTTTCCAGATGAACTCCCAAATCTTCCTCCTGAAAGGGAGATTGAGTTTGGCATTGATGTGTTGCTTGATACTCACCCGATTTCTATCCCTCCATACAGAATGGCCTCAGCAGAATTGCGAGAGTTGAAAGTACAGTTGAAGGACTTGCTGGATAAAGGCTTTATTAGGCCTAGCACTTCACCTTGGGGTGCGCCAGTCTTGTTCGTGCGAAAGAAAGACGGGTCATTGAGGATGTGTATTGATTATCGACAGTTGAATAAGGTTACTATAAAGAATAAATATCCACTTCCAAGGATTGACGACCTGTTTGACCAACTTTAGGGTGCCAAATATTTTTCCAAGATTGACCTGCGTTCAGGGTATTTTCAGTTGAGAGTCAAGGAGAAGGATATTCCAAAAACAGCCTTTCGGACAAGATATGGGCATTTTGAGTTCCTAGTAATGTCGTTCTGGCTAACAAATGCCCCGACAGCTTTTATGGATCTCACGAATACCGTATTCAGGACCTATCTTGATGTGTTCGTGGTTGTATTCATTGATGATATCCTGGTGTATTCTCATTCGGAGGCAGAACATACGGGTTATTTGCGGATTGTATTACAGACCCTTCGGGATCACAAGTTTATATGCAAATCTCTCCAAATGTGAATTCTGGTTGAACTCAGTAGTATTTCTAGGCCATGTGATATCTGACGAGGGTATTAGTGTTGACACTCAGAAGATCAATGCAGTGAAGAGTTGGCCGAGACCCACAACACCGTCAGAGGTTCGCAGTTTTCTAGGGCTAGCAGGATATTATAGAAGGTTTGTAGAAGGGGTTTCCTCTCTATCGGCACCATTGACCAAGTTAACACATAAAGCTACCAAATTCCAATGGTCCGACTCTTGTGAACGTAGTTTCCAGGAGCTAAAGAATCAGTTGATATCCGCGCCAGTGCTTGCTCTTCCAGAAGGAACAGAAGGGTATATGGTATATTGTGATGCTTCAGGAGTAGTTTGGGATGCGTATTGATGCAACATGGGAAGGTGATTGCTTATGCATCGAGGCAACTGAAGAAGCATGAAAAGAATTATCCAACACATGACTTGGAATTGGCCGCAGTGGTATATGCCTTGAAGATATGGCGGCACTACTTATACGGCGTCTATGTTGACGTCTACACAGATCACAAAAGTTTGCAATACATCTTCAGTCAGAAGGAGTTGAATCTGAGACAGTGACGTTGGCTCGAATTACTGAAAGACTATGACGTCGAAATATTGTACCATCCCGGTAAAGCCAATGTTGTGGCAGACGCCCTCAGTCGTAAGTCAATGGGAAGCTTAGTACACATCGAAGCGGGTAGAAGGATTTGACTAAAGAGCTTCATCAACTGGCCAATATGAGAATCAGATTATTAGACTCCGAGGACGGAGGTGTTACTGTGCATAATACCTCAGAATCAGCTCTCGTAGCCGAGGTGAAAGCACGGCAATATGCAGATCCCACCTTGGTACGACTGAGAGAGGGCGTTTAGTAGGGCAAAATGTCAGCTTTTGAGATTGCAGGGGATGGAACACTGAGGTGCCAAGGCCGATTATGTGTGCCTAATGTGATCGGGTTGCGAGAAAAGATTATAAGGGAAGATCATCAATCCCGATATTCCATCCATCCCGATTCGACAAAGATGTACCATGACGTCAAGGAGCAGTATTGGTGGGATAGCATGAAAAAGTCTATTGCAGAATTTGTAGCCTAGGGTCCCAATTGTCAACAGGTAAAGATAGAACATCAGAAACCCAGTGGATTGCTTCAGGATATAGAGATTCCGACCTGGAAATGGGAGGTGATTAATATGGACTTCATTATTGGATTACCTCGCTCTTATCATAAGTTTGACTCCATCTGGGTGATAGTTGACCGACTCACAAAATGCGCCCATTTTCTGCCAGTCAAGACAACCTACACAGCTGAAGACTATGCAAAGCTGTATATCAAGGAGATTGTTAGACTTCATGGTGTGCCGATGTCTATCATATCAGACCGAGGAGCTCAATTTACGGTGAACTTTTGGAGGTCTTTTCAGAAGGGTTTTGGCACACAGGTGAATCTTAGCACGGCTTTTCATCCGCAGACTGACGAACCGGCTGAGTGTACTATTCAGATAGTGGAAGATATGCTGCGAGCATGTGTTCTAGATTTTAAGGGAAATTGGGATGACCATCTTCCACTCATAGAATTTGCCTACAATAATAGCTACCACTCCAGTATTAAAATGGCCCCATACGAGGCACTATACGGGAGAAGATATAGATCACCAGTTGGATGGTTCGAAGTCGGTGAAACTGAGTTATATGGGCCAGATTTAATCCACCAAGCCATCGAGAAGGTAAAGGTGATACAGGAACGATTGAAGACAGCACAAAGCAGGCAAAAGTCCTATTCTGATGTCCGACGTCGTGATTTGGAGTTTGAGGTTGATGATTGGGTGTTCCTGAGAGTCTCACCAATAAAGGGTGTCATGCGTTTTGGGAAGAAAGGTAAGCTGAGTCCAAGGTATGTCGGTCCGTACAAAATCCTTCGACGAATCGGACATGTTGCTTATGAGTTAGAGTTGCCATCCGAATTGGAATTTGTCCATCCGGTATTCCATGTATCTATGTTAAGGAAATGTATCGGAGATCCTTCTCGGGTCGTCCCTATCAAAGATATACAAATTACAGAAGATCTATCATATGAAGAGGTACCAGTGGCTATACTAGACCGAATAATCCGCAAGCTAAGAACAAAGGATGTGGCATCCGTTAAGGTATTGTGGAAGAACAACAATACGGAAGAAATGACATGGGAAGCAGAGGAAGAGATGAAGTCTGAATATCCGTACCTGTTCCATAATGTAGATAATGAGGATGCCGAGGGAACACAGAACGCATTGAAAGGAGAAACGTCCTTACGAGGTAAGCAATAACTTAAGAATGCTCTATCTTAGCGCAAAATGATAATATGCAGATAATGTACATGTTAATAAGTTTGTGTACTCTTATAGAACTGTACGTTGTGTTAAATGCTCCACGATAAGTAGAATCCCCGTAGATCCTTACATTCGAGGACGAATGTTCCTAAGGGGGGGAGAGTGTTACAACCTGTAATTTTGTTCTCACATTTCACCGTAAGATAGTTTACATATAAGAGCCTAAGAACCCGGAAAATAGTTCAAAAAGTTAAGAAAAGAGCGAAAGGCGTCGCAAAGTTGGATATGCTACCGCAAAATCCACATGCGAACCGCATATTGCACTTAATGCATCGCGAACTAAAGCGGATTTCTGGGCAGAAATCTATATCAGAAATGCGGTCAGTATGCGACCGCATGCTGAGAATACGGACCGCAAAAATGGCCTTCTTCATCGCATAATGAAACAAATTTCTGGGCTGAAATCAACGTCAGGAATGCGGCTAGTATGCGGTCGCATTGTTAAAAATGCGAACCGCAAATCCGATCTCCCGTGTCGCATAATAAGACAGATTTTTGGGCCACGGTTCGCGTCCAAAATGCGAACCGCATGTTTTTTATGCGACGTAAATGCGATCGCAGATGTGAAAAAGTCAGACACGTATGTCACTTATTGACTGACCTATAAAAAGGGCCTAGACTCGTTATTTCATCATTTTTATGAAATCCAAAGCCCAGTGGAACCCCCAGCGACCCCTTCTCCAAAATCCCACACAAACCTTAACCAATTTTCTCCCTCTTTCAAGTTCTGATTGGGGGAGAAATCTGAAGATTGAGGAATTAAGGGAAAAAGCCCTAGCTGATTTTCCCCTCTTTCAAGCCCTAGTTGAGAGTAGGGCCTAGAAGTTGAAGAACCGAGGAAAAGGGCTGAGATATTCCACATACAAGGTAAGTTACTACTCCCTTTCATGCATTCTTTTCTTGGGAGTCCTTGGAGACTCGTTTTATGCATATTGGAGGCCATGAGTTCAAATTAATCACTGATAATGGACTGGGTTGTGATTGTTTTGGGTTGCTTTTGGGTTGCATGTCTTACTACTATTATCGTGGAGGTTTAGAAGAAGAAGGGTGTGGAGAGACACCATATAAACTTAGGGCTATGGCTGATTATAATTATAACGTTAAGAGGATAACAATAGAATCGCTTCTTGCATTATAGATTAAGGAAATTGTGACAGTGTGTAGCTTGAAATTGACACAGAGAATACCAGGTATGTAAGACCATCCCTTTCTTTCTTTTGCACGACTCCGTCTATACATGATACAATGAACGAGCCCCAAAGATACTCTATTCTTAGAAGTTAGGAGTGCTTATATTGTTTCCCCTCTTATGGGAGGATTGATGTATTTGTTATTTCTTCGACCCTACGTCACTATGAAAGTATGATCATAAGAGTCCAGCATGTATCGTATATGTCTTACTCTACCGAGCCGCGCTATAGTCGGCCGAATATGGCACCTATTGTGCAACCATATGTATGTATATGTTTATCCACCGAGCCTTAAGATGGCCGGCTACGACCCTATCGAGCCTTATGATGGCCGGGTACGTCTTTATCGAGCCTATTACGGTCGGGTATGATATGATGATGATGAAGTCCACAGAGGCGTATGTATATGATGACGGTAAGGCCCACAGGGGTGTATGTATATGATGAATTTAAAAAGGATACACATATATGTATGTATATGCATGTGCACATCAGGCTTTGTTATGATTAGTCGCCCTCAAGGTATTTCGATTGGTACAGGTTATATGTTTCTTATTTCGACTCATATTACTATTCTTATATTGTGTTTTCTGTCTTACATACTCAGTACATTATTCGTACTGACGTCCTTTTCTGTGGATGCTGCATGTCGTGCTGCAGGTCCAGGCAGACAGATAGAGAGGCTCCCCCACCGCAGTAGGCTATCCAGTTCAGCAGATATTGGCGAGATCCCTCCTTCGGACTTGCCGTAGTCTTGGTATGCATTTTGTTATAGGCATTATGGGCATGTCGGGGCCCTGTTCCGACACAGGTTGCATTATGTATGTTCTTGTAGAGGCTCATAGACAAGTGTTGGGTTATGCTTAGACAATAGACAGTGGGTTGACTTATGTACAGTGGTATTGCCTTGTCGGCAAATGTATCTTTTGTTGTATAGTTTTTGTATGATGACCGTGTCGGCCATGGTATATATATATATGTATATATATATATGTATATATATATATATGTATGTATATATATATATATATATATATGTATGTTTACGTCATGATATGGTATTTCTATTGATGTGTATGAAATGTGCTGTTTTCGAAAGGTTTGAGCTAATTATGATTATTGTTGTTATTTACACGGGTATTCATCGGCCTTATAGATAACAAAGAAAGTAAGATAGCAGGTATGTTGGCACTCGGCGAGTAGGGTCCGGGTGCCCGTCGCGGCCCTCCGGCTTGGGTCGTGGCAGATTTGGTATCAGAGCAGGTCGTGTCCTAGAGATTGTCTATGAGCCGTGTCTAGTAGAGTCCTAATTATGGGTGTGTAGCATGCCACATTTATAATCAGGAGGCTGCCTGACATTTAGGATTGTTACCTTCTTTCTAAATCTAGATCGTGCGCAGAGCTGAGTCTTAAGTGTTCATCCCTAACAGTCATCTTGTTTACGTACAGCGATGCCTTCGACTAGGAAGCAAGCAAATAATAGACGGCTTGATACAGATGCGGGGGAGGGTACCAGTCAGGTGCCCTAAGCTAGAGAAAGAGAAGGCCAAAGTAAGCCTCAGAGTGAGATGCCGTCTCGGACCTCATCTACTCCTCCTTCCATAGAGGATATTAGAAGCCACCCAGCATCTTTAGTTCCTTTATCTGGTACTACAGACCAGGATTTGCGGACTGCGGTACAGTTATTGACTGGCTTGGTAGCTTCTCAGACTCAGAGGCAGAATACCGTTGCTGCTAATAAACCGGTTAGTGCCAGAGTTCGTGTTTTTATTAACCTATATCCTCCAGTGTTTACCGGGTCAGACCCCAAGGAGGACCCGCAGGCTTTCATTGATCAGATTCATCGCACACTGCGGGTTATGTATGCTAGTGATACGGAGGCCGTGGAGTTAGTTTCTTATCGGTTACGGGATTTAGCAGTCTTCTTGTATGATAGTTGGGAAAGATCCAGGGGTCCAGATGCTCCCCCACTTGTGTGGAGTGAATTTTCTGAGGCGTTTCTTCGTCACTACCTACCAGTTGAGGTACGACGAGCCAGAGCTGATAAATTCTTGAACCTTAGACAAGGTAACATGAGTGTGCGGGAGTACAGCATGCAGTTTGATTCCTTGGAAAGGTATGCTCCCAATATGGTGGCCGAGAAATCCAGCAAAATCTTTCGAGAAACTTGAAGATTAGTGAAGATCCAAGCACGAACAGTCGATTAAAAATAGAGATTGAAAGAAGCCCAAAATTTCACGACAGTACTCTCGACATCGGCGATCGGAATCAATTTTTGACGATTTCAAAAATGGTTACCATCGGAAGAAAGCTTGCGACGAGAGGAATATATATTCCTGCTTTGATACCAGGCGGAATTAAGAAAAAGAAAACCCTAGAAGGGTTGAGAGAAGAAGAGAGAGATGAGTGAGTCGGTCAAAATGTAATTGACCAAAACTGACTTTATTGTATTGAGTCTATTTATATTTACAGGTGTAAAATGAGAAAGGAGAAAAAAAATTGTAAAGTATTTACATAGCTGAAGTATTTACATAGATAAAATATAACAAGTGTGGGCTAAGTGTTTATAAATAGGCCTGCTGCTTTGCTTTATCCGGTTGGGCCTATGTAGACTAGGCCTAAGATGTATCTGGGTTAACACCCCCTCCCCTCTCAAGCTTGAGGATGCTAACACATCAAGCTTGCTAAGTAATCCATGATGCACCTGACCAAGAAGTGGTTTGGTCATGATGTCTGCCAACTGATTGTTGCTGGAGAAGAAAATGCAAAGAAATCAGACTAGACTGCAAGCAAGTGCACACATAATGACAGTGAATCTCAATTTAAGTGGTTGGGTGGGCAGCTATTTAGGTTAATTCTTCATTTTCAAATTAGTATATCATTTTGTACTCTAGTACTAGCGTGAGAAACAATAAAGTACGAAGTCCATTTTGGGATGGCAGAATTTGCAAACACTATGAGACAAGTGGCATAGAATGGATCGCCATTCTAATAGGCCAAAATTTTTAGTGAAAATAGCACGGGTTAGCCAGTTTTTGGACTGGTAATTAAAAAATAGCCAGCGTTTGTCAAGTCATTAAAAAATAGCCATTATTTTGCTGCAACATAGAAACTTGCAGCATAATATACTAGAAATTGGTGCACTTGTGTATGAACTTCCAGCATAGTATGCTTGAACTCCAGTATATTACGCTGGAACTCTAGTATATTATGCTGGAATTTCACATGTAAAAAATTTGAATTTCAATATATTTTGCTGGAATATTTTTCAGATTTTGAACAGTGTTTTCGTTCAGATTTATCTTTAAATGAAAAGTGACTAAATTTCGATTACTTTTGAAACTGTAACTATTTTTAATTGCCACTTGTAAATCTAACTACTTTTGTTCACCCAAATTTTTAAGGCTTCGTCAAGATCGCCAGTTATTTGAAACATCCCAACACGAACGAGTATATAAAGCATGCAAATTATTGAAGGCATTTTTAGTATCAAATTTGGCTAAGATCAGAATAATTCACTAGACAAAAAAAGAACCAAATTCCTTGGTTTCCTTTGTTTCAACTTCAGCTGCTCCTGCAGCAACCCTCACATGTAGTGCTCCTGAAATAACCCAATGCTATATTAGGCAAATCAATCTCTCCAAAATAGTAAATGCACCTACATATTTTTCCCCTCCAATTCCTGCCTCCTTTTTCTTTTTTTGAGATTGGAGTACGTTAAAAGAAAATTTAGGAATTGAATCATTTGAAATTTCTAAAAAATATAGATGCACACAAATGTGTCTTTCTTTTTTGGAAAAATACAAAATTGGCCGCTCAGCCAAAACTAATTGCATTCTCTAGTTAAAAAGTGCATAAAATATTTATATTTTTTGTATATAATATATATATATAAAAAAAAAACATATTTTATCAGCTATTATTTCTGGATATCAGTTCCCTTGCTGACCGTATCTGTCAACCATCAGCTGTAAAGTTGCTGCAAATGTTTCTCTGCACACACAAAACAGTGCAAACAGTGCAGCAGTCACTTTATTGGGAATGCCCCTGTACCAGATATGCTTGCATGTTTCAAGTGACATCACTTATGTAATATTAACATGAAGCAAGGGAAAACAACAGACTTGCACATTCCTAATTTCATCAAGTTTTCTCTCAAGTGTGTCGCTAACTTGAAAGTGATTTTCCAGGCTTCAAGAACAAAGAACAGCATAATGAAGGACCAGTTTTTAGTATTGTATCATTACATGTCCCTAGTTGTGTTGTACTTTTGTTAGTGTGATTTAGTTGTAATTCCTACTTAGCTTAGCTAGAAGCATTGTGTAGGAAACAAATTGTAAAATCATAAACCTTGTGGTTGTGTCTTGGCTAGAGTTAGTCGAGTTTTGAACTTTGTAATAGAGTTATTACAAGAGGCTTGTAATAGAGTTATTACAAGTGAGTGAGGGATTAAGGTTTTAATTCCTAGGTTACAATAGGTTATAATCTGAACTTGCTCGGTTAGTGACGTTGAAATCCTATGAGTGTAGGTCGCAATTTTTAATCCCGTGAGCTGGGAGCTTTCCACGTAGAACTCTGTTGTGTCATTAACTTATCTCTTTGTGTGTGTTCTGTAGGAACTGATAGAGAACCAGGTTCTCGATGCAGTTTGGTGGACCCTTAGTTTCTATCAATTGGTATCAGAGTAGGTTCTTTCTATCAGGGTAACACCTAGAAAAGATTCTCATGGCTGCTCCACCAAACTTTGAAGAAGGTCAATCTACCTACAGACCACCAAGATTCAATGTCCAATACTACGGATGGTGGAAGACAAGGATGCATGATTTTATCATGACTGAAGATTCAGAGCTCTGGGATGTTATCTGTGATGGTCCTTTCGTTCCCATGAAGACCATTAGTGAACCAGCAGTGACAGTTCCCAAGACAAGAAAAGAGTACAACGATGCTGATCGCAAGGCTATAGAGAAGAACTTTCGAGTAAAAATCATCTGTGGTATTGGACCAGACGAATACAATAGAATTTGTGCCTGTCAATCTGCCAAGGAGATCCGGGAATCTCTCCAAACATCACATGAAGGGACAACTTAAGTCAAGCAGTCGAAGATTGATATGCTAACCACTGAGTATGAACTCTTCAGGATGAAGGATGATGAGTCCATTCAGGACATGCACACCCGTTCACCTCTATCATCAATGAGCTCCATTCTCTGGGAGAAATCATTCCAAGGAACAAACTTTTCAAGAAAAGACTTAGTGTATTACTTGGTTCCTGGGAAAGCAAAGTAAATGCTATCACGGAGGCAAAGGATCTACAAAAGCTGATCATTGATAAACTCATTGGTAATCTGAAAACTTATGAAATGAAGAAGAAAAAGGATTATGAGAGAAGAGAGCCCAAAAGGGAGAAAAACCTGGTCCTCAAGACAGACAACAATGACTCAAGTGGTGAGGATGTTGATATGGCTTACTTGACAAAGAGATTTCAAAAGATGGTTCGCAGAAATGGAGGCATTCCAGAAAGGGGCAGCTCCAGCAAACCAAGAGGGTATGACTTATGACATAAGTGCGGGAAGACAGTACATTTCATCAAGGATTGTCCTCTCCTCAAATAAGACCAGTACAAGCACAACACAGACAAAAAAGCCAATGGGAACTCGGTTCCTGACAAAAGATTCAAGAGAAAAGATGTCGCTGACAATGTTGTGAAACAAGCTCTTGCTGCATAGGGAGACTCTTCCAATGAATGTGGAGTAGATGATGAACAAGGTGACAGCTCCATGATGGCAGTTGAAAGTAAAGTAGCTGATTATGATTCTATCTTTGCCCTGATGGTAAAATCTGACGATGATAAAGATAATGATGATGATGAGGTAAAATTTCTAGACGTTCAAAGAAATCTGAAGTCTTACTCTCAGAAAAACTTATATCTTTGGAAAATGTTTTAATTGATGCTTATCACAATCTTATAAATGATAAAAATGCTTTAACTATAGAGCTAGGAGAGGTTGGAAATGAGAGAGATGATTTGGTAATCATAGTGGCTGACCTAAAAGAAACCATCGAGGATTTAATGAAAGAAAAGAGTGTTCTAATTCAAATGGTTAAAAACATAAAAAATGAGAGAGATGACTTGTTGGTAGTCGTCATGGACCTAAAAGAAACAATGGAGGAATTAAAAAAGGAAAACAGTTCTGGAACTGTCCAAAAGGGAAAGGAAGTTGCAAGTGAGGCACACATTAAGCTTGAAAATGAACTCAAATCTGTGAAATCTAGTCTGTGTGCTGAAACTGAAAGAAACAGACAGCTTCAAGAAGATCTAGGCAGAGTTAAAAATGGCCTAGAAAAGTCTCTAAAGTGGACCTGGTCCTTTGATACAATTGCTGCCATGTATACAAGCAATGGTGGGAACAGGCAGGGAGTCGGGTTCCAAAAGGAAAAGACTCCCTACAATCCACATAGCAAGTATGTTACTATCCCTGATAACTGACTCTGCACTCATTGTGGTAACAGAGGTCACTTTAAAGAAAACTATAAGGCTAGAATTTAGTCCTAGCAAAAAAATAAGTTTTTTATTGAAAAGGTAACTGCTGCTAAAGAACCTGGTCCCTCCGTTAAAAAACATGTATTGCCTGCCTGGACAGAAAGAAGTTTAATGCACCCTTTTCCTCACTACAAGGGACCCAAACTTGTTTGGGTTCCTAAATCTAATCCTTGATTCTCTTGTGCAGGGAGCATGGAAAGGAATCAGCCAAAAATGATACATGGATAGTGGCTATTCTAAGAACATGGCTGGAAGCATCGATGATTTTCTTTCACTCAAAGCCCTGCAAGGAGGGAGTGTATCATTTGGCAATGGCAAAAAGGGATACATTCTAGGAGTAGGAAGAATTGAGAAGTCACTCTCTCACTCAATTGAAAATGGTTCTCTACTATCTGTTAGGAAACAATTTTGACTTGATCGTGTATGCTGACGCTGATTATACTGGTTATCTGGTGGACAGAAAAAGCACTTCTGGCATGGCACATTTTCTGGGAGCGTGTCTAATTTCATGGGGTACGAGGAAACAAAACTCAGTGGCTCTTTCAACTGCAGAAGCTGAGTATGTCGCAGCTGCCTCTTGCTGTGCTCAATTACTGTGGATCAAGCAGCAGTTGGAGGACTTTGGTGTATTTTCTGATTGCATGCCATTACTATGATAATAGCGGTGCTCTCAACATGGCAAAGAATCTAGTCCAGCATAAGAGAATGAGGCACATTGATATGCGACATCATTTTCTCAGAGACAATGTTGAAAAATGGCTTATCTGCATGAAGTTTTGCAGCATAGAAGACCAAATTGCAGATATCTTCACCAAAGCACTGAGTAGAGAGCACTTTGAATAAAATCGACTGGCACTTGGATTGATAAAGTCATGCTGAGAACCTGGTCCCTCAATGATTGGCAAGTTCTAAATTATTTCTATACCGTTACAGGTAGACATGCATGGCAATTACAGAGCAACCAAGAAGCTAGTGGCACTGCATGTAGGTATAAGGATGAGGCTCACATTTACAAAACTTGTCAGGGAACTTGGTTCCCTTGACATATGTTAGTAGTTCCTTTGTACGCTCATACACAACTTTTTAACGAATGAGAAAGTGCCACGTCATTAAAATGTCAGTTTCTCTTTTTCCCCTTCTTTAGAAACCAAGTGGCGTACCCATTACTCATCGACCCGTCTACCCAAAAAATTAATACCCATTCCTAACCGGTCCCTCACCCTCTTTAAATAAACCCAAACGCTGTCTCCAGCATCACTGTTCACATCAAAGGCCAAAATCTATTTTTTTTTCTCTCAATAACCAAATACTCCTTTTTCCTTAAGTTCTTACTACAAATCCCCACCATGTCTGAGAATCTAGAAGCCTCAAATTTCCAGGTGTCGTCCCCACTGTGTCTTCATCTCACGAAGCACAGGCAACAGAGTCTAAGTCCCCCATGCCACCAAGTTCAAACCCCACACAAGATTCTCAACCACCCTCTGCTTCTTCTCTAGCCCAATCGAGTTCCGGTTCTCATCGGAGTCTCAAAACTCCGAACTCGAAGAGGTTTGTGGCTGTAACCTCTCCTTTCTGCCTCAGCAGAAACAATGGCTGAAGGTGACACAGTAGAGGGAGAAGAAACTCAAGAAGTCTCCAGTCTGCAAGTAGAAGAGATCTTTGAGGCCCAACAGAGTGTGGTTCGTGATTGTAAAGAATCAACACCAAGCCTTGATTTGAATGTTCCCTACAGATAATATCTCTCATGAGTCTACTTTGGGGTTAAATGAATAAGAAGCCATAGAAAATATGTTGTTAATAGCTGTTGAAGGAGTTGTGGTCAGTGGTTATTAGGAGGTTAATGAGACTGTTGGGTGTCAGGGGAAGGTGAAGACCATCCGGAAGAGAGTAGAGAACTAGTGCCTTTTGAAAATATAGCATAGTACTACTGGAGAAACTCATGAAGGCCCTGTTCCCTCTGCTCAAGAGGAGCCCTCTGCTCCTACTTGAGATGAAACTCCCTACTCTACAAAAGAGCCCCAGGTTAGTACTGATCCTACTCTCTCTCCTCACTTTGATGCTGAGCCACTAAACTTTGTCATTCTTGAGATGAGATCTCTATTTGAAGAGGAAAATAGTGAGGAAGACTATGCTAATATGCCTGTAGCAAGCTTCATTGCTGCTCAAAGTAGGAAAGGAGGTCCTAGTGCACCTACTCCTAAAAGACCCACTACTAGGTTGCAAAAGAGGGAGGCTCTTGAGTCTATCCTGAAGAAAAGCAAAGAAAAGAAGAAAAGGAGGAGGTTAGTGAAAGGGGGAAAGCTGGTGAATGAAGAGGAAGTGCCTCCAGCACTTGTTGTTGATGTTGATGACGAGGTGACTGAGGAACCTGGTTCCTTAATTTGTAAGTCCTCTAAGAAACCTACAGTTCCAAGATTTAGGAAAGAGTTATTTGTGAGAATGATGGAAGCTAGAAATGTTGAAGTAAAAAAGTCTGGAGAAAAAGTGTCTGAGAAATCTGCAGAGAAAGGGAAAAGTGTGAGAAAATATGTGAAACGGAAGGCTGGTGCCAATGAGGAACCAGGTTCCTCCAAAAAGGTCAAGGTGGCTGTGGCCAAGGATGTAGGAAGAGAAAACCTGAGAAACCAAAAGGTGCCGTGGGGCAGAACATTTACCCCTGATATTCTTGACATGATAGGGATGCGCCAACTGATTGATATCTGTGAATTTCAACTGGACAAATTTGTTCACCACTGGGAGCCCTAAAGTGTATGAGGCAGAGGTGCTCAATACATGTTAACGGTAGAAGATGACAACTTATGTCTGAAGGTGAATGGTGTTGATTTTGTGATGGATGAGGTTGTATTGGGAACAATTCTGGGAGTGCCTACTGGCGGCATATCATCCATTGAAGGAATTTTCTCTTCAAGCTTCAGAAATGCCATTTTCAAGGATGAAGCAGTATAACAGGGGGAATGGGTACACAAGAAGGCCCTCCTTCCAGTACACCAATTGTTGTTCGAGATGGTGAACAAGGTTTTGCTCCCACGCATAGAAAGTCGTTCCATTACGTCACGAGCAGACATGTTCCTCATAGAAGCACTGGATGCCTACTTCACTATTAATCTGCCAGTTATCATGATTGAGCACATGAAGAAAATGGCAGATTTTAAGGATGGTAATCATGAAATGCCCTACGAGTTCTTACTCACTAAGGTATTTGAGTTCTTCAAACTCACATTGGGAAAGGCTACAGTGGGTACTCGCAAGCAGACCTTCTCCAAGACCACCCTAGAAGAGTGTGAGTGCATTGATAAAAAAGGAGGGGTTGGCAGCAATTCCACTATCTCTTAACCGATTGAAGCTTAGAACATTGCCAATGAAGATATAAGGAAGTTGAAGGCACGAAATGTTATTCTTGAGGGACAGCTTAGTCAGGCCCAGGAGGCACCCGGTTCCAGCAGCACACATGGCACAGAGGTTGCCCGTCTGACCAAGGACAATGCTGATCTTAGGAAACTGGTCAAGGACCTGAAGGAGAGGTTATTCAATGAGAAAGTGTCCGCAAATGCTCGAATGGGTATCCTCCTTAGAACCCTTTCCTCTTCATCTCTGCCTCCCCCTTCTAGTGCTCCTTAAAATCGTTCCTTTCCTAGCATCCAGTTCAAGTTGTCTATCCTCTCTTTAGTCCCTTTGTTTTGATGTGTTCAGTGGCTGATACTTTTTTCTGTTATTTTTTGGATGGTTATGTAACAAATGGTACTGCTACTTCTGCTCCCTGTTTATTTCCAAATTAATGAATATCCCGTCCTTTTGCTATGCATACCTGGCTCTTATGCTCTGTTCTTAGTCATATCTGTGTGCACACATGTGGAATGAGTTAATCACGCTAGACTTCTTTTTCTTATTACTTGTTACTGATCTTTTTATGATGCCAAAAGGAGAAAAATTAATTGAGGGGAACATGTTCAGTGGGAATACAGGAAATATTGTATGAAACTCTGGTTCTCAGGGGAAACTTCAGTTACAAGTTTGTCATCATCAAAAAGGGGGAACTTGATAGGGTACGTGTCCTGTTATGTTTTGACGATCTAACAAACTTAATAGTGAGAACCAGATGGGGAACCTGTTTCACAACCTCAAAGTGCTCAAGAACAACAAATCTCAAGTCTGGGGCATGTTCCAGCATTCCGAGTCAAAGAAACGACAGAGGAAACAGATGGACATCAGTTTCCTTGCTGATTGTACCTGTGAACCACCCACAGCTATAAAGTTGTTGCAACTGTTTCTCTGCACACACGCAACAGTGCAGCAGTCACTTTATGGGGAATGCCCTTATACCAGATATGCTTGCACCATTCAAGTGACATCACTTCTGTAATATTAACATGAAGCAAGGGAAAACAGCGGACTTGCACATTCCAGATTTCATCAAGTTTTCTCTCAAGTGTGTTGCTAACTTGTAGGTGATTTTTCAAGCTTCAAGAACAAAGAACAACATAACGAAGGACCAGTTTTCAGTATTATATCATTACATGTTCCTAGTTGTGTTGTTCTTTTGTTTGTGTGATTTAATTGTAATTCCTACTTAGCTTAGCTAAAAGCATTGTGTAGGAAACAAATTGTAAAATCATAAACCTTGTGTTTGTGTCTTGGCTAGAGTTAGTCGAGTTGTGAACTTTGTAATAGAGTTATTACAAAGAGGCTTGTAATAGAGTTCTTACAAGTGAATGCGAGATTAAGGTTTTAATTCCTAGGTTACAATAGATTGTAATATGAACTTGCTCGGTCAGTGAAGTTGAAATCCTACGAGTGTAGGTCGTGGTTTTTAATCCTGTGAGCTGGGAATTTTTCCACGTATAAGTCTGTTGTGTCGTTAACTTATCTCTTCGTGTGTTTCTGTGAGAACTGATAGAGAATCCGGTTCTCTATACAGTTCAGTGAACCCTTAGTTTCTATCAAACAACAAGTGCTCTTTTTCACTATTATCTATATATGTGCAAAAATTGATGTGTGACGAAATCAAAATCTTGATACTCGGTTACGAAATATTTGATTACTAATATTCTTCTGATGCTGTGAAATCTCTAACACAATCGATTTGCTTTTGTTCTGCAAACTCTTTGGTTGCATTGTTACACTTCAAACCCGTACATCTAAAAGGACTAGCAAGGAAAGTCCGTGCTATGCACGGGCCCAACATGATTAGCATGGTTTTCTAGGTTAATTGAAGTCTTTTAATACAATGTTATAGACAGCATCTGAGAAAAGGTTTTTCAGAAATAAATAGAGAACAAAGTTGTGTACAACACTAAAGACGTCATAATTGTCACTATATTGCAGGCTAATATAAAGGTATTCTACGTGCCATCACCTTAGCTATAAATACCCAAATTTTTGAGTTTCAAAACTAAATACACCTTCTAAAGTTGATGCAACTCCCGTTTTTGTCCATCTGCAACTATCTATTTGAAATATCAAGTGCGTGATATGGAGACCTTTAAGGATGAAAAGAGTTAAACTTTTCTTCCATAATGGAGTAACCTGATGCAATACAAATTATAAGGTTTCAACGGCAATTTAGAACACCAATAGTTATTAAGTTTACTGCTTGAAAAGTATGGAAGATAGTAGAAGCACAAAAAGAATTGAGCTTTGAAATATATAGCTCAGACTAAAAAGAGAAAAATATGTAACAGTTAAATCTCTTTGTAGCCTTTCAAAATATATTTGGACAGAGAGATGTCAATATCTTTTTAGTTGAAAGGGGCAAAAATTAGTCACATAAGCTTCAACTTTCATCACTGTCCTTGTAGCTGAAACAGATAATCAAAACAGTTTTACAAGACCATTTATACCATTAGAAACCATTAAAACATTACGACTACAACTCTTTTTGAGGGTAAATATAACGACTGCAATTTTGAGAAGCCAGTTGGCTTGATGTAATTATGCAAACATCTATTTCATCTTCTTTTAGTCTCAATCTTATGATAGACCACACTGAAGCAAGTCTTTCTTTCCCATATATCAAGCTGATTTTGATGTCTTATCAAGCACATGAAAGTGAAAAAAGATATATTCATCCTAAATCCTCGAGATAAGACCAACCTTTTTCCTAATCACTGGCCTAAAAATTTTGATGATCCATTTCCTAATCACGTCGTTGTACTTCCCTCTCCTAACCTTCCTTACCACCACGTGTGGTTCAGTTCCATTTCTACTTCATATTTCTCACTGTTGCACTCCATTAGTACAATCTAGAATATCACATTTATCTTCTATATGCATTTCAATTAGCGGAACATTTCATGTATGGATTCTTTGATGGTTTTCTCCTTCTTCTTCCTTCATTATATATCATTTTTCTTTTTTTCCCTCTTCTGAATTCGTTTTCTATTATTTCTTTTCATTCCTCAAGTGTTGCATGTAGGTAAATTCTTTTACTTTATATTTTAGTTAAGGATTTGAGTTTTTAACCTAAATTTTGAAATTAGGGGTTTTTACAATTCAATTGATCTATAAATAAAAGAGTAGGAGAAGAAAGCGAAAAAGAGCATACATACATAAAAAACAAGAATACTTTGATTTCCGGAAAGTATTAAGTATATCCCCCAATCAGAAGACACCAAAGAATCTCAAAGTAGCTAAAGCAATGCAAAGCCCTGCCCCGCAGAACTTGTTTGACTGCTAAAAAGCAGCAAGACATAAAAAGCGACAATCATTGTTACAAACGAATAGATGAATTTTCAATTTAAACAAACAGAACTAAATGCCTTATAATAGTGGAGCAGCTGTGATTTTGTAGGTCAGAATGCATGGTACCTACCTTTTTGATGTAAGAATTATCTCCCAATTAGGATAAAATACAGAAGCATAAAAGTAATGGCAGATTCATCGACAAAGCTCAATCTTCTCCCCTCGATCAAGAACCAGCGCAAGGCCATAATTCACATTAACCTGCCACAAACAGTTTCTTGGTGTCTTTCTGGTCTCAAAATGATGAAATCAAGTCTTTTCAAAGAGTATAATCCAAAAGGGAGTACAATGTTTTCTATTCATGGCACCTTAACTTTTGAAACCTCAACCTTCACCTAGGCAAGCTTACTAACTTCCTCTAGATAATCCACACAATATGGCACTTGCTCCTTAAGTTTGTGCCTGTATGTTATTGTTATGGCGGAGTCAGTTCTCACTCTCAACAGCCTCAATCATAGAGGAGTAAATAGAGAATAACAAAGGAAATTTACATCATCCAAATTTCCTGTTGAAGTTGCTAGCAACAGCTGTAGCAGCTTTGCCTCCTCCATATTTATTGGTAACCTCATCCTTACTTCTCTCTGAAAATGTAATTATTATCTGTTTGTCAAGAGATTCAACGTCAACAATAAGGTCCATCAGTATTATAAATTACGAAGAACAATTGTAGTTCATTTCTCTATATGTTTCTTGGTCCTATTTGTTTAGTGATATCAGTAAGAAAGAAATTGTCTCTGTCAAAAAGTGAGGGTAAAAGATGACCTAACCTCCTGTCAAGAAAGAAAGCATGGAAACACTGCATCAAAAACTACTTGATCTCACGGTGTTTATGACACCTTGTTTAAAAGAAATGCCTAGCAAATATATGCAGTATTATATTAACAGTTGGTCACTTCGCTTTTGTCTTTGAAGACTGAACATCCAACAGAGAACATATCCCTGTTGTCAATAATATATTTTTTATGTTAAAAGGAATTGCCAACTTGTTTAGGTAGCTGGTTAAAATTATAGGTTGTTATAGTATATATTTGTTGCAGTAAATTACATTTTCTAGCTATTATATCCGTAATGAATACATTTCTATTAAAACTAGATGGTGTGTGCCCGTGCACATATGCTCGACATTGTAAACAGGTCTCAAAAGTTCAATTTTGTAAAGCAAAACAGTTCAAAAGCTGGTTTTAAGAGCAAAGCAAATCAGAAAACAACATTCATCCTAAGATTAGTCAAATACAACTCCCTTTCTCACCCAAGCACTACCATAGATGCAAACATACATACATTGGTACACTCCATATTGTTTATTTTTTCATATAATTTGGCTAAAGCATAAAATAGAAAGACCATCACAGCATAAGTAATATCCCGTCTTTAGCTTGGGAAACTTGATGCAAGTCCATGAGCCCTGTTGTGTTCTTTCTGGCATGCAATGTCAAGACGAAATGCTTATGCATCTTTCGACAAGTGGTAGGTTCTTTCTGCAAAATGGCTTGAATCTCCCACTTGCATCTCTGTTCAAGTTCATATAAAATTCGGTTCTAATAGGCACAATTGAGCATCCCAGTATTCTTAATTAAAGAGATGAGTATTTGACAAATTGTTAGATGCATTAGTTAGCACTATAAGATAGTCCACTTACTGAAGGGCAGAAGTATTTGTGTGGGATTCGAACTAATAACAATTGATTTCACAACAATAATCTGAAATAATATAATCAAAAGGTGTCGAATATGAAATTTTGATATACAGGCTGATAAGACAAAATCCTCATGCTTACTTGCAAGGTGTTAGGTAAGATCAAATTAAGCACTGAAAAAACTCTACTAAAAGTAGAATCCAATGCCACTAACAAAAGTGTCAAAACCCAAACCATTAATATAATAGTGCTTATAACAAGTTTACAAGCAACATATTACTCACTTCTACAATTATACAAGTTGAGAAGAATAGTTAAAGCTTATCAAAATATTATCCAATTATTAACCAAATGCTTTAAAACTGAAGAATAATTGCTCCATCTTTGGTTTCTTTTGCTTCCATGTAAACCTATGATACATAAAGCCTTGGAAGACAGTTCAGCAATTTAAAGAAAATCTGGACTCTAACAAATAAAAGTACAATTCGAAGGAAAAAACACAAATAAAATAGAAGCAAAAAAGCACAATCTGTGCAACTAAAGGAATAACCAGTCCTGCAAAAGCGACGATGATAAATTTTTGAGTAGTTCCTCTGAGTCCCCGTACATATCAGAAGAACTTGTGCAACATAATCCAACTTAGACATTACTTGCTTTCCCTAAATTGGAAAAAGGGGAAAAAGTAAAAGAGTTGGTCATCGGATGAGGTTACAACATGATTTTAGGTATTGAAATGAACAGTACTTTAAAATACTTTCTGCAGGAATATCAATGGTTGTTAGCGCCATCTCCTAAGGCGTAGAGAAAATTTTCCTAATAGAGATCTCGTCAAACACTTTTATGATCAACATCGATAACCCCTAATATTACAAACCTATAGAAAGAGAAATGGATTATATCATGGGCTATTATACTTCATTGGTGGTGCGGAAGATCTACAAACATGAGGTTACCAACTATATTCAATTTTCAGTTTCTCAACACAAGTTTATGTAGAGTTGAATGTTCTTTTCCTATGATTATATTCTTATAAATTATCTTAAAATCTTCCACTTCAGTATCATCTATCTGCGATACGTCATCATTCCTCATGTTCTTTTAATATAATTAAAATTAACCTGTTTTTTTCTAATTTTCACTTATTAAGGCTCTAGAGAAATTAAACCCTTCGTTTCTAAAGTACCATATGAGCTGGCAAGTACTATATTTTTACCGACTGACCAAAGCAATTATTCCTAAACAGACTGAAGGCGCCTAACGAATAACAAACTCAACTTACTCCAGATTATTACTTCTGTAATGTACCAGTATATTTTTTTTTTTTTGAAAAGGTGAGTAAGTTACATATTAAATAGAGGAATATCTTAGCAGTAATGTACCAATATCTTCTAAAGAATCAAAGTAGAGCGAAAAGGATCTGAGTAGAGAACTATATAATTTGATAAAAGGCCATATGTCCATGAGAGAGGATGAACTTCTAATGCTACTTTAGGCTACTGTATCTCAAATGTTCAAGAAAAGTTGATCAATAAAAAATATGTCGGGTTCTCTTCCTTTGGAAGGGAAAGGATGGTAAAAAATATTTGGTACTACTTTGTGCTTAGAAACTAAAAAACTTGTAACACGCCATCTCTAAATCCTATGATCCCACTCTATCCTCCTCACTCACCCCATTCAATCAAAACTGCCAACTCAATTATGGAAACTCCTGAAAGACCAGAAGGAGAATTCTAAAACAGATATAGCATATAATTTCATTGCTCATATTTGAAATTTAATAGGATTGACTATGCGTATTTACATCCTGTCAAATTTCAGATGTAAAAGCACCTGACCATCTTTCATTGTCGTCAAACCAAATGGCCTTTCATTATGCTTTTTTGTATACATCCTTGAAAATATGAGTGACCAGGGACTTGTATGTTTGATATATTGAAATACTTGCACTATTCATATTGGACTTTTTCACTATCTGCATTTTCCTCCACCATGTCCACATCAACAACGACAGTATAACACTCATAGTCGCTTACCTTGTTCCCCAGAGCTTTAATTATTATGCACTCTTCACTCCAAGAAAATCAAATTTCAGCAGATGAAACATACGATCCAGCTAGCAAAGAAGTAGTATAGTTGTGAAAAAGTTAAAGGATGTTTCTAGAAGCATGTAACTCGAAAAGGACTAAAGAGAATTTACCATATCTCCAAGAAAAAATATGTCATTATTCAGATTCCCTTATCCTTAAAAAACAGTACAAAACAGGATCATATGAGAAGAACTTTAATGACAAGGAAGTTAAAACTAAACAGCATACAATATAGAGAAAGATGGTATCTTATATATACATAGAATTGATTTTAGTAAAAACTAATAGATGAGCTTTACAGATTAATACTTTACCACTTGGTGTATCTGCTTTGTATTTGCTTAAATGTTCTTGCTTTTATCCTTCTTTCTCTTCTTTCTATTCTTATGATTCTGCTGTCTTACGGCTACTTAATCTTTTCTATGCTCTCACCTTCAACTTCAAAGAAAGAACATATAAAGACCTACAATCACTATAAGAACTGAAAGCTATTAATCAATGGCCTACACAACCTTGTACCAGTTCCTTCAGCTAAAGAATTTGGTGCAAGAATGGAAGTCTTCTACTGGAAGAACCACCGTTATTCGCTATGCGCATGACTTACAGTTCTAGCTTCAATTGACTATTAGTATTCTGTAAAGCTTCTTCTGAAGGCATCAGCCGATGAAGTAGAAAGATGAGAACCATGGATTGTTATCTGTAACAAATAAAACAAAATACATCAACAAATGAAAC
This sequence comes from Nicotiana obtusifolia, assembly GCA_002018475.1. Classification (NCBI taxonomy): domain Eukaryota; kingdom Viridiplantae; phylum Streptophyta; class Magnoliopsida; order Solanales; family Solanaceae; genus Nicotiana; species Nicotiana obtusifolia. Next base: position 212,947 of record MCJB01011665.1, read on the forward strand.
AACATACAACAATCAGATGTGACATCATACACCAATCAAATGTGACAGTCATATACGAAATTAAACCGTGTAAGCTGCACATGGAAAGTAAATATTCATGAAACACCATTGTCCCGAAAAATATCTAGAATTAGAAAAAAGCAAGCAGAAAGATACCAAACAACGTTATAATCCAAGCATGTTTTGTAGTTCATAGTATGTCACTTTTCTAAACAGAGGAAGAACTTCTTTAGCGTCAGAGAATCTAAGTTTCAAACTGGAATAAACATCAACTATGTACCTGTAAAAGATTGAGATTTGAAACCTACAAAAAGTACAATATTTAAACTCAGTACATAATCTTTTGACAATACAGATGATAATAGAAATGAATAAAAAGCTTCATGCAGCCAAAGGTGAACTTCAGTTGACATAAGTGGGTGCGTTAGTGGTACCCTAGTCAACTACTTAATATCAGTCACCACTAGCCATGATCTTAAAACTTGATCAAGTGGAAAACTTGAATGGTGAAGAAAGGCTAAGGGGCTACAATAGATACAAAGTCAACCTAAAAGAGAGACCAAGATCATGCTCACCTAGAAAGGTTCAAGGCTGCCGAAACCACCGGAAATAAAAATAAAAATCATCACATGCATAAACAATTAGAAGCCCAAAAAGTGCATCAACTAAAAACATGAATTAAACAAACACGCAAGAAAAATAAAATTTACATGAGAAAATAAAAGCTCAATTAGACCAGATGGAGAAACAGAGCCTCTAGCATATCATCATAAATTGTTCCCAAGGCTTCTTATGTTTCACATAAATGTCTTTGGTGGCAGCATTCTGACCATATTGCACCTAATGGGTTTTTTCAGGGTATTATCAAAGATCTTATGCGGGTAAAAATAGCAGATAGCGAGGAACAATCATCATAGTTCAACATACAATGATGTGAATAACACAATAGACAAGATACAATGATGTGAATAAATTAGTCAGTAGACTTACCAGAGAGATAAAGAGTAAAGGAGCTCATCTGAAAAGGTAGATACGAAAAAAATAAGAGCGGTATCCAATGATAGAAGCCATGGTGATTTGAAGAGAAATTAGAAAAGCAAATAAGAGAGACTGAATTGAAGGAAAAGAATGCTCTGGAAGAGATTGTTGAGCGAAAGTGAAGGAATAGATAGTTTCGTCGTCAAAACAACCAATAAACTGTTAGGGAACGCATAAAGAATTTAGTCCGCCACAATTTGGATAAATTTCAAAACTACCCTTAGTCATACCCTCAAGTTTCACTTATTATATAGTTAAAAGGAGGAGGAGAAAGCATAACATATAAAAAAAAAAAAAAAAAAAAAAAAGCAAACTTTTTTCTAATGTGAAGCAGTAGGCGCAATTGACACTGGCCATGGTAAGAGGTCCAAATTATCTGGCAAACATATAATCAAACAGCTTAGGTGCATAGTCCACCTCAAAAAACCCGTTATTCTGCATTAATTATTGGTAACAATGACAAAATTCATCAAAAAGACACAATGCATGCGCAAATCAGGCACAATCACTGACATGCATGTAAAAGTTCTAGCAATATGTTATTGAAAAAGAATAAAACTAACCTATACGCACAAACTTGTGATATAAAGGAAGTACAATAAATAGAAGAACGATTGCACAAATAACTCTGAAAACAGAGAGGATACATGCAATAACAAAAAATGATCAACAGGTGCGATTCAGCAAGCGCATACAAATATGGAGCAAAAAGAACAGAGGAAGAGAGAGAAGCAGAAAGAGAAGTTTGAAGAAGAAGAACGATAAATCCGATGAAAGAATTGAAAATCACTGTCATGGTAGTAGGCATTAAACACGTGTCAGAAGAATTGAAAAATAAAAGTACGAAAATGTCTATGACAAGTATCTAAATTCCTAAACTGCCCCTGTTTGACTTTCAACTCCCATTTCTATATAATTAATATATAGAAATGGGAGTTCAATTGTACAAAATGCGTACGAATAGGGGTAATTTAGGAATGATTGTTTTTCAAGGGTATTTCGGTATTTGGCTTTCAAACTTTCAATTGCAGCGCTCCCATTTTCGTCTTCCAAGTGACACGTGTTTAGCAATCTCATTTTTCTTGGACAACTGACTATTAGTTCCATTTTCACTTCTATTTCCCATATACTCATTTATTCTGTTCATCTCCCTGACCTTTCTTTTTTCTGAGTTTCATGGTTTTGGTACAAAGAGATATTTTCGCCAAAGCTAAATATCTAAAGAAATTGAGAAGTTGGTCCTTGGGATTACATTGTCATCTACTTGATTTTTCCCTTATTTTCCTTCTTCTTTTTTTGAATGTCGTGTGTCTGAATTTGTTTGAATGAATTAACTTTTAATTTGTGATTGCATGGCGAAAAAAACTAGGGCTTGATGCCTTTAGATCAACTATGCTGAAGTAATTTCATTTTATTCTCTTTCCATTTGGACAGATGTTGGATTCTATTAAGCTTTCAGCTTTTCTTGAAATTGGGAGTCAACTATCAGCTGGTTCTTCTTATTATTTTCTGCAGCACTTAAACTTAAAATGTGATTTCTCTATGTTTATTCACTTTCTGGGGGTACTGTTTCTATTGTTCTTAAATGGAAATAATATGAAAAATATTTTAGTTTTCTCAATTTGATTTTTGCCTTTTGTGCTTTGTAGGCTCATAGCCATTCTGGGTCTGGAGGTCTCTATTTTTGTATGTGAATAAATTATCCAGATCGATATATATATATATCTTTCTGTGAATTTGCTACAACTCCAACATAGATGCATGCAGTTTGTTATCCAGTTACAATTTTCTCCAATATAGATGATTGCATGCATTCTGCTACATTGCTTTTTTGGTTTTGCAGGGAAGTAAAGCTGATCAATTTCAGATGTTAGCTACGGCCTGTTTATCGCTTGCATCCAAGATAGAAGATATGGATGCTCCTTTGACTGTTGATTTGCAGGTTACTTAAATTTATCAACAGGTGATATGATTTCTCTATTTGTAATGTCGAATCTTATGATAAAGATACTAGTGTTCTTAGCTTTAAATGGGTGTATTTTATGGTTATAATGACATCAGTACCTTGCTCTTCTATTAATTTCTTTTGTGGTTAGTTTCTTGCTACCCAAAACAAATGATAATTTTGGGTGCTACATGAACTTGCCCATCTTCAGAGTAGGCAAAGGCCCCTTGAGGCGTTCCCCCTCAAGCAATGTCGAAGGCAGAAAAGGCATATTTTTGATGCTCTAGAGCTTTATGTTCTGTTGACAATGAATTGACAGTAGCAAAAGTATGCCAAAATTGGATTTTTTTCTCAATGAATTTTCTGTTGCTATTTTATGGTTGTTCGATGTAAGGCCAAGAATGACTGTAATTTTCAGAAGATGTCATTCATTTTGTGCTCCAATTAGTAATGAGTAAGTTTTTCTTCTTTTGCTTTACTGGTATTGGCTGGCTATTGCACCTAAGAGCCTTCTGTGGCTATACATAGATGAAAAGAAATAGCTTCATATTATAGCATGTCAAGCAAGTGAGAATGAAATTGGAAAAAGGTAACAGCTTCCTTAAAAGCTAAATCTGTTTAGTGTTGGTGAAGTATGTTAGAGGGTAGTTTGCTCCAGTATTAGATTAATGGATAGTTAACTGACATAAAAAGGAAAATGAATTAACAAATTTAATCTTGCAGATAAAAGTTAGAACATATTTGAAATCAAGGTTGTGGGTCTGATATCAAATCTGGGAATATTTGCTGGTTCTGGTGCAGGCTCTTCAAAAGGGAAGACCCTTTTCTGCGATCTTTGCCTTTGAGGGGGGTTTTGATACCTTGACATCCCTTTTTATGACGTTTTCCCTATTAGACAAATAGAATTTCTTGATGAATGATCTGGTAATGTGATAGGAAAAAAACATATCTTTAAAGGAACCATCTAATTGTTAAAAGTAACTGCATTTAAGAAGAATCTTGCTGAAGTCGAGCTGAAAAATTTCCTGACCATTTTAATCTTGAAAAACTTTTGGACAATGATACATGTTCTGAGTAACGAGTTTATCTTTCCTATTAGGTTCCTTTGCTTATTATATTGGTGAGTGCACCCCTGTGGATGCCTATTTTTTGGAGATAAAGTTTCAAGGGTCCTTGTTATGCTATTGTAGCACATATTTGGAGCTCCTATGCCAAATGGAAAAGACATAAAAATTTCTTTTGCGAATTACACCCTACTTTTTTACTTTTAACTTAGTGTAACTGCTTTACTTTTAACTTGGAGTAACTCCATGTCTGTATGCTAGACATCTGGTGTGCAACTTAAGATGAGTTTAAATCTTGACTGCAGAGTTGGGGGTGTAGGAAGGATAAGGAGACAGAGCAGAGAGTACTTCCCTACAGCTGAATATATTAGAGTTCATTAGGCTCCGAATGAATCTTAATGTTCCATGAATGATTCATTATAACACCCAATCAACATATTGATTTTCATTTGGAAGGTATGTAACTTATTATTGAGCTTGCAGTACAATAATCTATGTATCATTGCATTTATCTTCTCAAGGAACCAGTAAAATGAAATGGATACAGATTGTGCTTATGATAGGGACTCTACGACCATTTTTGTTGTGATTTAGTTGCTTTAGCGGCAAATCCCTCTACATCACTTTTGACTGCTCCTGACACATGCAACTGTCTGCAATTACTCATATCAAGGCAGTGGAAATTAAATTAGCCTCTGACAGTGATTGAAGAAATTAAAGGAATTTGCAGAATCTACAATGTCACAAATGAGAAAGAGGTGAAATTTTATGGTGCAAAACTGACGTTCATGTAGTGGTAATGAAAAATATATGAGAAAAAAATCAAATGGAATTAAAACATTACTGAGAATTATGGCAACACCGAATCTACGTATGGCCATGGCAACTGGATTTCAGCCTATGGAAAATAACAAAGATTATGGCATTGAATGTGTATGAACTTTTACTGAAGGTTTGGATTTCTTTCTCATCTGGATAGAGTTTAAAATTTAACGGGATACTTTGTTAACTTCTCTGTACATTGATTTAAAGGATGCCCTCCATTGACGATGATTCACTTGTTTGCTTAGATAGTTGATCATTTTCCCTGCATATTTCTATACAACTATTCTTCATATGTTCTTTTTATCCGGAAACCATCTTATTTTCTTGTGGATTCCTTTGGACCGGACATTTAGTTTGGAGAAAATATTGACACAATCTGCTCTTTGAAACACATCTTCTATGCTATCTCAACTGTCAATGGGAAAGTACAGAGTATAATGTTTAAAGGGCTCAAAGTGTTACGAGGCCTTAACTCTTCAGTTGTGCTCTCAAGGTAGTTTCCTGGTGTAGAATACAATTCACCCAAAATCAGGTTTATTTAAATTTTGTTATCGTTAAGCGAGCAGAAATGATGGTCAGTTGTAGTCGTAGTTGACAACAACAATAACATACCCAGTGAAATTTCACAAGTAGGTTTTGGGGAGGGTCCCTACCTCGTGGAAGTAGAGAGGTTCTTTTCGATAGACCTTCGGCTTAAGAAAAGCGATTTTGAAAACAGGTTTGGAAAAAAAGCAACACGATAGTAATAGTGTAGTCTTAGTTGACATGTCTCATATTTTATATTGATGTAATAGTTGTTCTAAGATCTTCTCAATGATGCAGGGAAGTAGAAAGGACGCACGACTTCTTGGTAAGTTATCTTTCTTGGCATTACATGGATAGTGGCGTAGTATGAAAAGAAAAATAACACCACTACTTCAATTTGTCTAATGTGTATGTACTCGTTAATTTTTTAAGATCTATTTTGGTTTTGTAAGAGACTCAAGTTTGTAAAGATAATGGTTATAAATTAGATATTTGTGCTATTTAACTAGGTGATGCTTGACTACGAAGTTTATACATAATTCCTGTGATCTTGTGGGCTGTTCACAAGTGCTGAAATGCTTGAGTAGACTGGAGCGAAAATACCCGAATTTAAATTTTACTCATATTGGGCACCAATACTCATGTTGGGCCCGTGATGCACGGGCAGGCACTACTAGTATATATAATAGTAATAGTAATTTTAAACAGATGCGGACAAACTTACGTCATATGTATGAGTACGAGTAAGAAAAAATGAGGAATATGTATTTGTGCAGGACATGACAAAGCATGTGTCAAATAAAAAATAAATTTTGGAATTATGCCAACAAAAACTAACTGTGGAAAAAGTAAAGAAGAGACACAGCATGAAGTGATGCCAAAACACGACGACGATGGGAAAGGAGCTAATTGAAAATTATGGAAACAATAATGAGTTTAAGTTTTATATTGTAATTGATTAGTATACAATTTGATTATTTATTAGGTAATCATAAATGAAAAAAATTGTTAACATTATTTCATAATATGACACAAAATAAGAATTAATGTGCTATTGCAAACTAAAATTCTAGTAGTGTAAAAGATCTCATATCAAAGATTTAATAGATACTTACGGAAATTTCTCTTTTTCCTTTGGGTTTACAGGCGTATGCGTAATCCGGTAACTCTCCTACATCTAAATTCATATTATACCAGCAGAGGAGTATGTCTTCACAAATTAACTTGTGCATTCTTTTCTTTTTCACATAATGGAATATTATCCGTCAAGGCAGAGGCGGACTTACGCAATAGGTAGAGGGATCACCGGCGGAGGTAGAGGGATCACCGGCACTCATGAAGTCCAATAAAAATTTCATATATACATGTATATCACTTTAGAAAATGGTGATATATTAATAATTTAATCAAAAGTGTATCCGTGACCTTCAAATTCTGGGTCCGTCTCTGGTGAAGGAGAGTCTTGACGTAACTGGTAAAGTTGCTGCCATGTGATCAAGAGGTCAGGGGTTCGAGCCGTGGAAACAACCTCTTGCAGAAATGCAGGGTAAGACTGCAGACAATAGACCCTTGTGGTCCGGTCATTTGCCAGATCCAGTGGCGGAGCCATAATTTTTATTAAGGGATGTATATAAAAGTAAACATACCAGAAAATTAAGGGGAGTTAACATATAATATATATACATATAATTTTTTATTTACCTACACAATGTATTTTTTCGGACATGACGGGAGTTTAGTGAACTGTCCTTTTTAATGGAATATTATCCGTATCTCTCCTACATCTGAATTCAAATTAAAGTAGTTAATTCATTTAAAATCAGTTTAACAAAAAATGAGAATATATACACAACTGTACATTTTTAGGGAATAGAGTTATATGCAGTTGGATATTTCAATATCGACGTGGACAGAAGGTGGCATTTTTTATATTTATAGATAATTTAACTTTAAATTTTTAATTATATTCATTAAAATAATTTATAGCCGCATAAATCTTAAATTATTCTTTTAAAATAATGTGTCCAATTAAATATCACAATATAAATAAAAATTAACGGAGAGAGTAACTGGTACCTAAGATAATCCATGTGCAAACTATCGGAATTCCAACCCCACTATTAGTAAAAAAAAAAATATAAGAAATTATATTTATATTTATATTATATTAAAAGGTGGATAGTGAGGCATGAGACTAACCAAATTGCGTATTGGAAAAATGCCACTTGGCATTTTTTGACATAATCCAAATTGATTTTAGACAAATCTAATAAAAATTGAGACAACTTAGATTTGATCTAATTTAATTTATGGTAGAAATCAATTAAGATTGACTCACATTTTCATATAGTAAATAGATTTTAAAAGCATTCAAAAATAAGAATTCCTATTTTAACAATTATTCACTAATCACGTTTATCTGTTTTCTTCCATTTTATTATTTTTTATTTTTAGAAATAATATTAAATAGAGAAATAAAATGATAGTGAAAATATTATTACAATCATTAGATATAATGTGTTTAAACAAACAAGAAAATATTTTTATGATTAATATCTCAATTGAGTGCGATTATTTTTAGTTTGTAAGTATAAGAAGATTTTTTGAAAATACGGTCCAATTAAACAATAGAAGGATAAAACTTATTTGAATTTGATATAAAAATTTTCTTTCTTGAAATATGACAGTTACTATTGAAATAAAAAAAATTTGAATTATATTAAAATTAGTATGGTAAAATAAATATTAAATTAAACAAGCTAATGGAAAGTCATGTGACAATGTAATAATATTAAGTATTGAATAATATAATAACAAAAATAAGAAACAAATAAAGAAAAAAATCAAAAATTTCATCATAAATAAAAAAGGATAAAACTTATTTAAAATTTGAGATTAGAATGTTCTTATTTATCTGTTATGATAAGAAAGATCATATCGTGGATAACACCACACAATTTAAGTCTAATTGAATATATATATATATATATATCTTCCTCCTCTTGGTCGTCATCAAAAGAAGTTGACGTCCGGGGCTGCCTCTTTCCCTTTCAAATGCGCAAGTCAAACTCATGATAGGCGAGAAATCACGCGCACATGGTTTAGCGGAGAAAGACGAGAGAACACTATCAGCACAGAACCAACAAAGTCTGGTTCTGTTTCAACCGTAGGTATTAGTGAATGAATAAAGAAAGTAGGTATATGTGAATAAATAAATAAATATATATATATATATATATATATATATATATATATATTAAATGAATAAAGTTACCATATACAATTGGCATTATGGTTAAGCCAAGTGGCAAGCTAATAAATATCAATAGTATATGGTAACTTTATTCTATATTTGACTATGTTAGTCAAATACAAATATATATACATACCAATATTGCAAGGGTATAGTATTTTTTCGTTGAAGAATATTACTTTTGAATCATTAGATTAAGTGAAAGATTTTTTTTCTCGAATTCAACAAGATGGATATTAGTTTCTAATTGATAGTTTCTATAGCGATTTTCAAGTGTAATAAAAGTATATTTAAAAAAAATTGGTATGACGTGAAATAGTTATTTTTAAAATGTAAATAAATTATTTCGATGGGGGGCAATTTTAACCTATAATATATATATATATATATATTAACGGAATAAAGTTACCATATATAATTGACATTGTGGTTAAGACAAGTGGCAAACTAATAAATGTCAATAGTATATGGTAACTTTATATCTAAAACGGGTTACGAAATAACATAAAAATCAATAATATCTAAGTACAACCCGAATATGGAGTCACAAGTTCACGAGCTTCTAGAGTCTCTACAAATAGGATTTGTAATAAAAATAATTGTCTTGAATGAAAAGAACAGTAAATAGGGGGAAATGGAAGGGGACTTCAAGGTATGCGGACGCCAGCAGATCTACCTGGAGTCTCCGAATGCCAATTCGGCTGATACGCCTCACAGACAGCTGGGACCAGTACCAAAATCTGCACAAGAAGTGCAGAGTGTAGTATGAGTACAACCGACCCAATGTACTTTGTATGTGTCGAGCCTAACCTCGATGAGGTAGTGACGAGGCTATGAAAAAATACCCACGTAAATAAACCTGTACAGACGGAAATATGCGTACAACATAACAACAAATAAAGAATTAACAAGTTCTATTGGGAGGAGACATGCGAAAGGGGTACAAGATACGATAACTACAACAAGGAATGATAATAAGAACGGTCAATAAACCTTCAACCAACAAAATCAACAAACATAATAAATAAAATTATACGGCACCACCCTTCGTGCTTTTACTCTCAACCTCACCATGAAACAGTAATAATGGCACGACATCACCCTTTATGCTTTTACTCTCAATCTCACCATAAAATGATAAATATGGCACGAGATCATCCTTCGTGCTTTCACTCTCAATTTCATCATGAAACAATAGATACGGCACGGCATCACCCTTCGTGCATTAACTCTCAAATATAGCACGACATCACCCTTTGTGCATTAACACTCAAATACGGCACGACATCAGCCTTCATGCATTAATTCTCTCTCTTACCATATAACAATACATATATAACAACAGGGAGATAGAATAAGCAAGATCAAGTCTTATGTCAACAATGGTTGAACTATACCAATCTCTACTTCAGAAACAATGCTCAATTATCACAGATAGCCCATAAGTGCGAAAAGAACATCAATTTAGTAATTAACTAGTCTAAGCATAGATAATATGATCAAAGAAATAAATAAATTACAAGGAACAAGTCTCACCCGCATGCTTTAAACCAACAACAACGCATAAGTACTCGTCACCTCACATATACGTTGTACTCCAACATTTGAACAAGTAGCACATAACAAACAAGTCTTAATCCCTCAAGTCAAGGTTAACCACAACACTTACCTCGCTCCAAAGATCAACTCAAAGCTCAACACAACTTTGCCTTTCAAACAAGCCTCTGAATCAACTAAATCTAGCAAATTATCAACCAAACGATTCAAAATAAGCCTTAGAAACTACCCACGGATGAAAAGGTTCAATTTAGGTCATTATTGAAAAAGTCAACAAAAGTCAACTTTTGGGCCCACTTAGTCCAAACCCGAAATTCGAACCAAAACCCGATTACCCATTTACCCCCGAGCCCGGTTTCGAAATTCGTCTCTAGGGTGCTCTAGGTTTGAAATTTTAAAAGAACGAAAGAAATCCCTTCTAACTCAACTTCTACCCAATTGCGATAACTTATTTGCAATTGCGAACACTGCAATTGCGAGAAAGAGGTCGCAATTGCGAACTCCTCTCAGAATCCCAGTAATCGCATTTGCGATAAAATGGCTGCAAATACGAACCCCGATGCCCTCGCAAATGCGAAGATCATCACAAAAGGTGCTGAGTCGCAAATGCGACTCTTCCTTCGCAAAAGCGAAAATGGCAAGTTCGCAATTGCGAACTTTTACCTCGCAAATGCGAGGACCCCAGACATGCCCAGACTCGCAAATTCGATGGTTTCTTCGCAAATGCGAGGCTCGCAAACGTGAGCTAGATCTAGCAATTGCGAGATCTGCAGCAGACACCAGAAACAACTATGAATTCTAAGTCCAATCCACTCCGTAGCCTATCCGAAACTCACCCGAGCCCTCGGGGCTCCAAACCAAACATGCACACAAGTCCAAAAACATTATACGAACTTGCTCGCGCGATCAGATCACCAAAATAATAACTAGCACTATGAATCAGACACCAAATCAAATAAAATTTTCAAGAAAATTTATGAACTTCTATTTTAACAATCGGACATCTGAATCACGTCAAACCAACTCCATTTCTCACCAAATTTGGCAAACATGTCATAACTACAGTAATGGACCTATATCGAGTTCCCGGAACCAAAATAGGGACCCGGTATCTACAAAGCCAAACATTGGTCAAACCTTTAGTTTCATTAAGCCTTTAAACTTTAAAATTTCAATAAAAAGAAATAACTCGAGCTAGGGACCTCCGAATTCGATTTCGAGCATACACCCAGGTCCGAAATCACGAAACGGACCCACCGGGACTGTCAAAGCACGAATCCGAGTCCGTTTGCTCAAAGTGCTGAACGAAGTCAACTCAAATGTGTTTTTAAGGCAAAATTTCATATTTTATCAATTTTTAACAAAAAAGTCTTCTGGAAAAAACACCACCATGCATGCAAATCGAGGAAGACTGAAAAGAGATATTTGAGGTTTCAAAACACAAAATTAAGGTTTAAAACTCTAGATGACCTATCGGGTCATCACATTCTCCACCTCTAAAATAATCGTTCGTCCTCGAACGAACATAGAAAAGTATCTGGACTGGTGAAAAAGTGTGGATATCTACTCCGCATGTCCGACTCAAACTCTCAAGTAGCTGCCTCGACGGGCTGACCTCTCCACTGCACTCGAAATGAAGGATAACTCTTAGATTCAACTGTCGAACTTGCTGGGCTAAAATAGCCACCGGCTCCTCCTTATAAGTCAAATCCTTGTCCAATTGGACTGAGCTGAAATCTAACACATGGGACGGATCTCTGTGATACTTTTGAAGCATAGACACATGGAACACTAGATAGACTGCTGATAAACTAGGTGGCAATGCGAGCCTGTAAGCCACCTCACCCACTCTCTCCAGAATCTCAAAGGGTCTGATGTACCTAGGGCTCAACTTGCTCTTCTTTCCGAACCTCATCACTTTCATGGGTGAAACCCGGAGCAACACCCTCTCTCCAACCATGAATGTAACATCACGAACTATACGGCCAGCATAACTCTTCTGCCTGGACTGAGCTGTGCGAAGTCGATCCTGAATAATCTTGACCTTATCCAAGGCATCCTGTACCAAATCTGTACCCAACAATCGAGCCTCCCCCGGTTCGAACCATCCAACTGGCGAACGACACCGCCTCCCGTATAATGCCTTATAGGGGGTCATCTAAATGCTCGACTAGTAGCTGTTGTTGTAGGCAAACTCCGCAAGTGGAAAGAATTGATCCCACGAAACCCCGAAATCTATAACACAAGCGCGGAGGATATCCTCGATTATCTGAATAGTGCGCTCGGACTGTCCGTCCGTCTAAGGATGAAATGTGGTGCTCAACTCAACCTGCGTGCCCAACTCATGTTGTACTGCTCTCCAGAAGTGCGAGATGAACTGCGTACCTCGATCAGACATGATAGACACAGGCACACCGTGAAGACGAACGATCTCGCGGATGTAGATCTCAGCTAACCACTCTGAAGAATAGGTAACTGCCACAGGAATGAAATGCGCTGACTTGGCCAGCCTGTCCACGATAACCCATACCGCATCAAACTTCCTATGAGATCGTGGGAGTCCAACAAGAAAATCCATAGTGATACGCTCCCACTTTCACTCAGGAATCTCTAACTTTTGAAGCAAACCACCAGGTCTTTGATGCTCATATTTTACTTGCTGACAATTTAGACACCGAGCTACATATGCAACTATGTCCTTCTTCATCTTTCTCCACTAGTAATGCTGTTGGAAGTCCTGATACATCTTGGTGGCACCTGGATGAATAGAATACCGGGAACTGTGGGCCTCCTCAAGAATCAACTCACAAAGTCCATCTACATTGGGCACACAAATACGACCCTGCATCCTCAAAACTCCATCATCTCCAACAGTAACCTGCTTAGCACCACCACGCCGCACTGTGTCCCTAAGGACAAGCAATGAGGGTCATCATACTGCCGCTCCCTGATGCGCTCAAACAAAGAAGATCGAGCGACTGTACAAGCTAGAACACAACTGGGCTCTGAAACATCCAACCTCACGAACTGATTGGCCAAGGCCTGAACATCTGATGCGAGCGGTCTCTCAGCAACTGGAATGTACGCAAGGCTGCCCATACTCGCTGCCTTTCTACTCAAGGCATCGGCCACTATATTAGCCTTCCCGGGATGATACAAGATGGTGATATCATAGTCTTTCAATAGTTCCAACCACCTCCTCTGCCTCAAATTGAGATACTTTTGTTTGGACAAATATTGTAGACTCTGATGATCCGTGAAAACCTCGCACGACATGCCATAAAGATAATGCCTCCAGATTTTCAGCGCATGAACAATGACTGCCAGCTCTAGATCGTGAACAAGGTAATTCTTCTCATGGACCTTCAACTGCCGCGATGCATATGCGATCACCCTACCATCCTGCATCAATACTGCTCCAAGCCCAACACGAGATGCATCACAATATACCGTATAAGATCCTAAACCTGTGGGCAACACCAATACTAGCATTGTAGTCAAAGCAGTTTGGAGCTTCTGAAAGCTCGCCTCACACTCGTCTGACCATCTGAACATGGCACCCTTCTGTGCCAATCTGGTTAATGGGGCTGCTATAAATGAGAACCCCTCCACAAACAGATAGTACCAACCTGCCAAACCCAAGAAACTCCATATCTCCGTAGTTGAAGTGGGTCTAAGCCAGTTCTGAACTGTCTCAATTTTCTTAGGATCAACTTGAGTGCCCTTTGTCCATACGACGTGCCCCAAGATGCTAAAGTACAATCCAAAGATGCTGCTCGTGCTCCTCTAGACTGCGGGAGTAGATCAAGATATCGTCAATAAACACAATCACGAAAGAATATAAATAAGGCTTGAACACCTGGTTCATCAAATCCATAGATGCTACTGGGGCATTTGTCAACCTAAATGATATCACTAGAAACTCATAATGCCCATACCGAGTCCGAAAAACTATCTTAGGGACCTCGGATGCCCTAATCTTCAACTAATGGTAGCCAGACCTCAAGTCAGTCTGCAAAAATACCTTGGCACCCTGAAGCTGATCAAATAAGTCAACAATCATCGGGAAAGGATACTTGTTCTTGATAGTGACTTTGTTCAACTGCCGATAATCTATACACATCCTCATTGATCCATCTTTCTTCTTCACGAACAACACAGCCGCACCCTAGGGCGAGACACTAGGTTTAATGAAGCCCGTATCAATCAAATCTTGCAATTGCTCTTTCAATTCTTTCAACTCTAGCGGAGCCATACGGTACGGCAGAATGGAAATGGGTTGAGTGCCCGGAGCCAAATCAATACAGAAGTCAATATCTCTGCCGTATGGTATCCCCGGCAGATCTGCAGAAAACACCTCTAGAAACTCACAAAACAACTCGCACTGAATCCATGGTAAGAAACCTCCACACTAGAATCGCATACATAAGCCATATAAGCTAGACACCCCTTCTCGGCCATATGCCGAGCCTTCACATATGAGATAACCCTGTTGGTAGAATGGCCAAGAGTCCCTCTCTACTTTAATCGAGGCAACCCCGGCAAGGCTAAGGTCACGGTCTTAGCGTGACAATCCAATATAGCATGATAAGGTGACAGCCAATCCATGCCCAAGATGACATCAAAATCAACCATATCGAGAAGTAATAGATCTACGCTAGTCTCGAGACTCCCAATGGTAACCACACACGAATGATAGAAACGATCTACAATAATAGAATCTCCCACAGGTGTGGACACATACACAAGAGCACTCAAAGAATCACGAGGCACAACCAGATATGAAGCAAAATATGATGACACGTAGGAATAAGTAGAGCCTGGATCAAATAGAACTGAAGATCCCTATGGAAAACTTAAATAATACCTGTGATAACAGCATTAGATGACTCTGCCTCAGGCCTGGTTGGGAAAGCATAACATCGGGGCTGCGCCCCACCACTCTAAACCACGTCCCTGGGACGACCTCTAACTGGTTGGCCTCCACCTCTAGTGGCCTGACCTCCACCTCTAGCTGCCTTACCCCTGCCTTTAGCCGGCTGAGCAGTCGGTGAAGTAACCGGTGCTGGAACTATGGCACGAGAACCCTGCTGCTGTGAGCTGCCCGGCGCTCGAGGGCAAAATCTAGCAATGTGCCTCGGGTCACCACAAGTATAACAGGACCTCGGCTGCTGTGACTGCTGACCCTGAAATTGACCCTGTGGACCTGAGTAACCACTCTGAAAACTCTAAAGCGAAGGTGCACTAATAGGAGCTGATGGTGCACTATAGGCTAGCTGATCGGAATGAGACATATGAGGGCCATGACCACCTGAAGCACCGTGGGATGCCTTGAGTGCTAAATGAAACGCCCTAGAAGGATGGCCTCTACCAAAAGTACCCCTGCCTCCAGACGAGGCGCCACTGAACCCACTGGAATGACTAGGCCTCTTATCAGACCCCCGCCCTCTCTCCTGTGCAAGAAACACCTCCATCCGCCTGGCGACATTGGCAACCGCTTGAAAAGATATCTCACCCTCATTTTCCTTGGCCATCTGAAGCCTGATAGGGTGAGCGAGTCCATCAATAAACCTCCTCACCTTCTATCTCTCTGTAGGAATCAAAAGAAGTGCATGACGAGCTAGATCAACAAACAGGTCTCGTACTGAGTAACAGTCATACTGCCTTGCTGGAGATGCTCGAACTGCCGGCGGTAATCCTCTCTCAATGTGATAGGGAGGAACTTCTTTAGGAAGAGCTGAGAGAACTGGTCCCAAGTAAGAACAGGACACCCAGCTGGTCTGGTCGACATGAAATTCCTCCACCACCTCTTGGCGAAACCCGTCATCTGAAATACAGCAAAATCGACCCTATTGTTCTTAATTATCCCCATGTTCCACAGCACCTCATGGCAGCGGTCAAGATAATCCTGTGGGTCCTTAGAAGGTGCACCATTGAAGTGAACTGGGAAGAGCTTGGTGAACTTGTCCAATCTCAATAAGCCCTCAGAAGACATAGAGGGCCTATCACCGGCCTGTGCCGCAACAACCGGTTGAACTACCCCAGCTAGCGGGGCTGTTGGTGTCTGATACTAGGGAGCCATCTGCTCCGGAGTGTAAGTAGCGGGAGTCTGTGCTCCTCCCCCAGCTTGAGAGACGGTTGGTGCCACTGGGAAGGTACCAGTCTGGGCCACTCTCTCCATAAGGCCCACCAAACTGATAGAGCATCCTGCAGAACTAGGGTGGCGATAAACCCCCCCGGGACCTGAGCTGGTCCAACAGGTACCGTTTGAGCTAGAACCTCCTCATGAAAATCCACCTGAGGCTCCATTGCTGGTGCTACTTCTTGAGCTCTAGGCTAAGCTCTGCCTCTGCCTCGGCCTCTCGTGCGACCTCTATCTCGACCTCTGCCCCTCATAGGAGCTGCCACTGGGGGTTCCGGCTGCTGTCCAGCTAAAGAAGTAGCTTGTGTTCTCGCCATATGCGGGAGGACAAGAATAGAAGAGTTCAATCAGCAATGATATAAGAATAAAATCGTACGACAAAAAAGAATAGAAGTGAAATTTGTTCCTAAACTTCATAGCCTCTGGAAGATAAGTACATACGTCTCCGTACCGATCCTCTAGACTCTATTAAGCCTGCTCGTGACTTGTCAGACCTAGGCAACCTAGTGCTCTAATACTAACTTGTAACGACCCAGAATTCCCACCTTTGGGACTGTGATGGCGCCTAACATTTCACTTGCTAGGCAAGCTAACATTAGAGAATCTTTAAACCAATTTTAATCAAGTCAAATAAGTAAAACCAATTAAACCGAAATGAAACTAAAACAGGGTATGAAATGACATAAAAACCAATAATATCTAAATAGAACCCAGATCTGGAGTCACAAGTTCACGAGCTTCTAGAGTCTATACAAATAGGGTTTATAATAAATACAACTGTCTTGAATGAAAAGAACAGTAAATAGGGGAAATGAAAGGGAACTTCAAGGTCTGCGAATGCTAGCAGATCTCCGAATGCCAATCCGAGCTGATACGCCTTATGGACAGTTGGGACCAGTACCAAAATCTGCACAAGAAGTGCAGAGTGTAGTATGAGTACAACTGACCCAATGTACTCCGTAAGTGTCGAGCCTAACCTCGACGAGGTAGTGACGAGGCTATAACAAAACACCCACGTAAATATGCGTACAACATAACAACAAATAAAGACTTAACAAGTTCTATTGGGAGGGGACATGCGAAAGGGGTACAAGATACGGTAAGTACAACAGAAAATGATACTAAGAACAGTCAATAAACCTTCAACCAACAAAATGAACAAACATAATGAATAAAACTGCACAGCACCACCTTTCGTGCTTTTACTCTCAGCCTCACCATGAAACAGTAATAATGGCACAGCATCACCCTTCATGTTTTTACTCTCAATCTCACCATAAAATGATAAATACGACACGGCATCATCCTTCGTGCTTTCACTATCAATTTCATCATGAAACAATAGATACGGCACGGCATCAACCTTCGTGCATTACCTCTCAAATATGGCACGGCATCATCCTTCGTGCACTAACACTCAAATATGACACGGAATCACCCTTCGTGCACTAACACTCACCCTTACCATGTAACAATGCACATATAACAACAGGGAGATAGAATAACCAAGATCAATATGTCAACAATGGTTCCACTATACCAATCTCTACTTCAGAAACAATGCTCAATTATCAAAGATAGCCCATAAGTGCGGAAAGAACAATCAATTTAGTAATTGACTAGTATAAGCATGGATGTTATGATCAAAGAAAGAAATAAATTACAAGGAACAAGTCTCACCTGCATGCTTTAACCCAACAACAACACATAAGTACTCATCACCTCACATATACGTTGTACCCTAACATTTGAACAAGTAGCACATAACAAACAAGTCCTAATCCCTCAAGTCAAGGTTAACCATGACACTTACCTCGCTCCAAAGATCAACTCAAAGCTCAATCAAGGCTTTGCCTTTCCAACAAGCTTTGAACCAACCAAATCTAGCAAATTATCAATCAAACGATTCAATATAAGCCTTAGGAACTACCCACGAGTGAAAAGGTTAAATTTAGGTCATTACTGAAAAAGTCAACAAAAGTCAACTCCTGGGCCGCTTGGTCCAAACCCGAAATTCGGACACCTTATTACCCATTCACCCCCGAGCCCAGTTATGTATTTTGTTTCGAAATCCGACCTCAATTTGAGGTCTAAATTCCAATTTTACAAAAATCCCTAATTTTTCCCAAACCCCCAATTTCCACCATGAAAATCCTAGAGTTTAGGTTGAAATCTTGTGAAAAGTAATGGAAGATTGAAAGGAAATAGGTCAGAATCACTTACCAATGAATTGGGGAAGAATGACTCTTGGGAAAATCGCTTCTAGGGTTTTCTAGGTTTGAAATTTTGAAAGAATGAAAGAAATGCCGTCTAACTCAACTTTTACCCAGTCATGTCCAGGCTCGCAAATGCGATGGTTTCTTTGCAATTGCGAGATCTGCAGCAAACACCAGAAACAACTATGAATTCTAAGTCCAATCCACTCAGTAGCCTATTCGAAACTCACCCGAGCCTTCGGGGCTCCATAGCAAACATGCACACAAGTCAAAAAATATCATACGCGCTTGCTCGCATGATTAAATCACCAAAATAACACCTAAAACTATGAATCCGACACCAAATCAAATGAAACTTTCAAGAAAACTTATGAACTGCTATTTCAACAACAGGACGTCCGAATCACGTCAAACCAACTCCGTTTCTCACCAAATTTGGCAAACAAGTCATAAATACAATAATGGACCTGTACCAAGTTCCAGTACCAAAATACAGACCCGGTATCAATAAAGTCAAACATTGGTCAAACCTTTAGATTCATTAAGCCTTAAAACATTAAATTTTCGACAAAAATCAATAACTCGAGCTAGGGACCTCCGAATTCGATTCCAGGCATACGCCCAGGTCCTAACTCACGATATGGACCCACCGGGACCGTCAAAATACGGATCCGGGTCCGTTTGCTTAAAATGTTGACCGAAGTCAACTCAAATAGAATTTTAAGGCAAAATTCTATATTTTATCAATTTTTAACAGAAAGCCTTTCGAAAAAACACCCGGACTGCATACGCAAAACGAGAAAGGCTAAAATGAGATATTTAAGGTTTCGAAATACAGAATTAAGGTTTAAAACTCTAGATGACCTATCGGGTCATCACAATATATGTATATATACATACCAACATTGCAAAGGTAAAATATTTTTTTCATTGAAGAATATTAGTTTTGAATCATTAGATTATGTGAAAGATTTTTTTTCTCGAATTCAACAAGAGGGATATTGATTTCTAATTGATAGTTTCTATAGCGATTTTCAAGTATAATAAAAAGTATATTTTAAAAAAAATTGTTTGACGTAAAATAGTTATTTTTAAAATGTAAAAAAATTATTTCGACTGGGGCAGTTTTACATTTGAATTAAAATAAAAAAGAAATTTATCTTTTGTTATCATGTTATCATTACTCAATTCGGTCAATAATCATATGCAATCATATTAGGAACTTTTGTTATCTTAATTCAAATTATTTAAATACTACTTCGCCTCTGGCAAAAAGAAAAAAAAATATACTTCATATAATTGCATATGACTCTTTTATATTTAAAATCCTATAATTATAGTTCTTTGAAACACTATAGTTATATTTGAATAAAATGAATTTCTTTTAAAATATATGTAATATATAGGGTACGCGTCTATGTTTATCTAGATAACAAAAAAAATATTTAAAAGTTGATAAAACTTTACTTACATATATAAGAAGTAAACCTACATGCTGGATAAAGAAATATTACAAAACTCAGTCAATATTCAAAATAAGTTTTTTTTTCTTTTTTAAAAATATTTGTTTAAAGAGTCAATTTGTATAAATGGACATCAAGCAAATAATAAGACTTTGGCTATACAATTGCTATCATTAATTTCTATTTAACACCTTCTATGAATTGAAGGATATAAGCCGAAACCACCTCATTTAGCTATAGTCAAACCAACATGGGTATAGTATTTTTTTTTGTTGAAGAATATTAGTTTTGAATTATTAGATTATGTCAAAGACTTTTCTTTCTCGGATTCAACAAGAGGGATATTGGTTTCTGACTGATAGTTTCTATAAAGATTTTCAAGTGTAATAAAAAGTATATATAAAAAAATGGTATGACGTGAAATAGTTATTTTTAAAATGTAAACAAATTATTTGAAATAGGATTATTTTTTTAAAATTATAATATAATTTTTAAAATAAAAGATAGGATATTTTTAAATTTTAGTAGAGAGTTTTTAAAATAATTATAATAGAAGTTATATCATGGATAAAATCAAGAAACCGAAATCGTATAGATTATTACATAAATATCCAGCCAGATTTATTGTTTACTTCTTATAGCTAATATACATAGATGATATACCGACAACATACGATTATACACCTGTTAAATATGAATTATATATAAATTAAATATTCTCAATTTTTTAATTTAAGTGATTGGATGAGCACTTGTTCAGGTTGATAAGATAATGTCAAAAGAAAAATATGACAGAATTTCAACCAAAGACTAAAAACATAAATAATGTTTTTATGTAGACAATTTCTATTAAAACTCATCCTTTTATTACGAAATAAATTAATTTTTTGTAACAAAAGAAAGAAAGACATAAAAAAAAGATAAAAGAAAATAAATATTGAAAAAATGTATGAAAAATCCAAAAACCAGAAATAAGAGACGACAAAGAATTTCTTCTTCTGTTTCATCTTTGTTAGTGTAAAAAATTTGGAAGCCGATCTCATCGGTTTTAAATACTTTTTTCAACTCAAATATATAGATTATAAGATAGGATATCTTAGAATATTTTGTTTTTATTTACACAGTGTGTCATTTTAAAAAAAAAATTACTATTACTAACAAACTGATATGATATTCGAATTTGAATTTAAATGCAATTTAAGTAGTTTGCATTGAGGTTAATCCAAGTATCGTGTCGAGAAAAAATTTCTTCGCAATTTTAAGTCAATATGTGCAAGTTATATAATAACAATCAATTAATCTAACATTTAATGAGTCAAAGAATAAAAAGTCTGTATATGTAGGATATTCAAAATTCAAAATCTGTGGCTAGAGATATCGATAAACTGAAAATGGAGTCATACTGAAATAAAATTTTACCGGCCAAAGAATTATTTAAATGTTTAGATAGCCGATTAAAGTGGATTTAAATTAAGGACAAAATCTTCACTTGCATCATTATAAAGATAATCATTATTGAAAAATATCTAATGTTTGAGAAATTGAAATTTCAAAATAGAAATCTTCTTTTAAACATAATAGCATACCAAATAAGAATTTAAGTCGTAGTAAAAGAGTCACACCGTAACCAAAGAATCGTTCATATTGTGCCAACCTTTGTGCTTTGCCATAGCTCATAATACGAGTTATATATCGCTTTGTGATTATTTTTAGGTTCCAATGACACCAATAAGAATGGTGCAAAAATAAAATTATCATTACGAGATTTGAGAAAATATTATCCTTTTTTCATGTAGTGTTTCTTAATTAATATCTAAGGATTATCTATAATTATCTAGAAGGTTTATATTTAAGGTTATTTACATATAATTCAAATAACTCAAATATTTAATATGGTTAATGTCAAATATCAAAATGGAGTCATACTAGAAAAAAAATCACTAGCTAAAGAATTTTTTAAATTTTAGATAGCCGATTTAACGACCCGACCGGTCGTTTTGCATCCTAGGTCCCAGTTCCCCTAAATAAGACTCCATGTATGTGCTTTTACTGTTTTATGACTTGCAGGGATAGTTAGTTCGGGATTTGGAAGGGTTTGGGTTGAAATCGGAACGCTTAATTCCTTAGTTGGGTTTTAAAAGGTTGAGTTTGACTTTGGTCAACATTTTGAGTAAACGACCTCGGAACCGGGATTTGATGGTTCCAATAGGTTTGTATGATGATTTTGGACTTGGGTTTATGTTCAGATCGGGTTTTGTATGACCCGCGAGCGTTTTGGCACTTAAGGTTGAAAGTTTGCTTATTAAAGGTTTAAAAGTTCTTTAAATTTTATTTGGAGTAGGTTTTGGTGTTATCGAGGTTCGTTTGGGATTTTGATCCTGGGAATAGTTCCGTATAGTGATTTGAGACTTGCACGCAAAAATTTGGTGTCATTCCGAGTAGTTTAGGTACATATCGGCGCATTCGGAGTAAGTTGAAAGAATTTGAAGTTCATAATTTGATCCTATTAGTTTTGGTGTTGTTTTTCGCATTCTGAGGGTTCAAGCGAGTCTGTCTCATGATTACAGACTTGTTGGCATGTTTTGGCGAGTCCTCGGGGGCCTCAGGTGCCATCCGAGCAATGCATGAATCGAGCTCGAACTCAAAAGGGCTGCTGGTGCACCAGATCTGGTGTGCCCGCACCTGTGAGCTTTTGGCTGCAAGTGCGAGCCCGTAGATGCGTGCAATTGGCCGCAGAAGAGGCCTTGGAACATTTGGCCAGTGGTCCGCAGAAGCGAAGAGGTGTGCGCAGAAGCGGCCTCGCTTCTACGATGAAGTGCCGAGTGCGCAAAGGTCGTAGATGCGCTTCGCGTCCGCAGGAGCAGGACCGCAGAAGCGGGTTCCCATCCGCAAAAGAGGCCAACACTGGGCCTGCGGAATGCCCCAGAAGCGGTATCGCAGTTGCAACCTAGGGATCGCAGGTGCAAAAGTCCTACTGGGCAGAACCTTCATTTAAGTAGGGACTAAGCTATTTTGAGCTCATTTATTGCATTCTTTGGGCAATTTTTGGAGCTCTTAGAGAGGGGTTTTCACTAGCTATTTGAAGTTAAGTAATTCTTATCCAATGTGAGTTAAATACATAGATCATGGGTAGATTTTAACATGTAAATTTGTGAAAATTGTGGGTTTAGATGAAAAACTTAGGTTTTGATAAGAGTGAGATTTAGCCACGAAAATGGTTATGGAATGGAGTGAAAATTATATATTTGAGTTCGTGAAGTTATAGGTAAATCTTTCTTCAAAAATTTCCGGAATCCGGGCACGTGGGCCCGGGGATGAATTTTAGGAATCCTTCAATTGGAGTCGGGTAATCACTCTAATAGTTAGAATATGAACTTTTTAACATATATTGATTGATTTATGCAACTTTGACTAGTTTCGGATTTGTTTGGCACTGAGTTGAGGCTTTAGAGAGAATTTGAGGCCGGAAAGTGAGCTTTGAGATGAGGTAAGTCTCTTGTCTAACCTTGTAAGAGGAAATTTACCCAATAGGTGATTTGAATTAATGATTGCTTCTAATTGTGGGGGCTACGTTGTACAAGGTGACTAGAGTCCGTACGTAGCTACTAATTATGCTAATGTCCGGCTAGTTTTAGGACCCAAATCATGAATTATTTGAAATGTTTGCACCCTACTTGTTAATTAAAGTGCCTAAATTATATTAGAACTTTTTATAGGAATTTTGAAAGACCGTTAATGGAATTTGTATTACATTGTGTACTAGCCTTTAATAACGTTAAGTCAAATGCTTATAAAGTATCCCCTCTTATTGTGGAGCGGGCCGAACGCCTCGGCAGTAGATAGATGCATCTATGGTTCGTGTCGCTCGACCCTCAACAGCGTACACATTATTCTGGATTGGGTCGTACGACCTCGACATAAATCATGCTTAATAATACTTGGAGCCTAATCATACTTGATATTATTTTTGCGGCTTGTGAGGTTACAATTTATAATGAAAGGAATTTACTTGGAAATTTATTAAATTGTGGAGGAATTATTTGTCCTGGCTTGTTAATGAGTTCTTAGTATTATCTACATAACCCACTGACTATTTAGAATTTCTATATTCGTATTTTTAGCACATAGGAAGTGTCGAAGTTGACCCCTCGTCACCACTTCTTCGACCTTAGACTTGATACTTACTGGATACATGTTGTTTATATACTCACACTACACTTCTGCACTGACCCTGCAGAATCTGAGGCAGGTGCATCTGGCGGTCCTATCAGCGCGCATCCGAGATATCTAGAGGCCTAGTGGTGAGATGCTTCCTGAGTCGTTCTGCAGCGCCTAGAGTCTCTCTTTTGTATCTATATTCTGTCTACTTTACATTCAGCCAGTAGTTAGAGTTTTGCATATTCTACTATGTTCACGTAGGTCTCACAAGTTTTGAGCAGGCCTAATAGAGTCTTGCGTATCGGTGCAGAGACGTCCGTACTTATCTTCGAGAGGCTATAAGGTGTTAGGAAACTACTCTTTCTTCATCTCATATCATGCAGTTGATGTGGTACTAAGTATATTTCTCTTCTTCTCTCACAGATGGTGAGAACACGCGCAGTGGATGTTCCGGACCATAGAGGAGATGCTCCTCCTATTGCTAGAGGCCGAGGGAGGGCTCCAGCCCGTAGTAGGGGACGAGGACGTCCCAGAGTTGCCCCAGCTATGCCACCAGTGGATCCAGTGGAGGATTCTAATATTGAGGAGTAGGGAGAGGTGCCTGCAGCAGTGCCATCCCCGGTGGATTTCATGTCCGCACTGGGATTCCAGGAGGTCATGGGCCGCATGCTGCGGTTCATGGATTCTATGACTCAGGCTGGTTTATTTCCAGCAGACCCAGCTACATCTCAGGCGGGAGGGGGAGCACAGGCCCCTACAGATCAGGCTCCAGGACATGAAGTTGCCATGTATCAGACCGCGGGCGCACTACCCGTGGGTGGAGCTCAACCAGTTGCAGCAACTATACCTGAGCCCATACCACCCCGGTTGGCGATCCGCATAGGCTATTAGACAGATGGACCAGGCTACAACCTCCTGTATTTGGAGGTGAGCGACACGAGGATCACCAGGACTTTATTGATCGTGAGGGGACAGACTGCACAACATGAGGATATTGGAGTCCTATGGGGTGGATTTTACTACCTTTCAGCTGGAGCGCAGGGCCCGTCGATGGTGGCAGTCCTATCTTCTTGGTATACCAGCAGGTTCTCCTCCCATGACTTGGGATCAATTTACACGCCTCTTCTTGGACAGATATATTCCACCCTCTCAAAGGGAAGAGTTGTGGTTTCAGTTAGAGCAGCTCCAACAAGGCCAGATGTCTGTGACCGACTCTAAGGCGAGATTCTCTGAGTTGTCTCACCATGCACTTATGATACTTCTGACCAATGCAGAGAGAGTGCAGAGGTTTGTTGCAGCTTTGCACTCTGCTAGCCAGGTCACTATAGCCCGAGAGGTTGAGATGGGGACTTTTTACGAGCTAGTTGTAGAGATAGCTCGGAAGACCGAGGGTGCACGTCAGCATGGTCGGGAGCAGGCTACGAGGGATAAGCAGTTCCGGTATTCTGGAGAGTTCAATGGTGCCCCAGCTACGGCCTGGGGTCAGTTCATGAAGGGTTAGTCCAGGAGGTCCACATATCCAGCACCCCCGCCTCCTCGGGGTGCTCCAATGCGACCCTATTTTAGCTCCATGCCGGAGAATTCCTATTGCCCACCAACTATTCAGAGTTCCTCCAATGGGTATTCAGGCCACCAGGGTCAGACTTAAAGTCAGTAGCCCACCGTACCGAGAGGTTGTTTCGAGTGTGGGGATCTCAGTCATGTGCGGAGGTTCTGCCCCAGGCTTCG
This sequence comes from Nicotiana obtusifolia, assembly GCA_002018475.1. Classification (NCBI taxonomy): domain Eukaryota; kingdom Viridiplantae; phylum Streptophyta; class Magnoliopsida; order Solanales; family Solanaceae; genus Nicotiana; species Nicotiana obtusifolia. The sequence continues at coordinate 238,861 of MCJB01011665.1, forward strand.
GGGCAAGGCAGTGCAGCAGGGTCAGTAGCCTATGAGTCCGACCGCCCAGAGGCAGGGGGCAGGTGGGTAGGGGTCGTCCTAGAGGTGGAGGCCAGTCAGGTGGCGCTCCAGCTAGGTTCTATGATTTTTCGGCCAGACTAGATGCAGTGGCCTTAGATGCCGTGATCACAGGTATTATTTCTGTCTGCGGTAGGAATGCTTCAGTACTATTTGATCGAGGGTCTACATATTCATATTTTTCATCTCTGTTTGCTCATTTCCTGGGTGTTTCTCGTAAGTCCTTGGTACTCCTGTCTATGTGTCCACTTATGTGGGCGATTCTGTTGTTGTGTATTGGATCTACCGATCCTGCGTTGTTACATTCTGTGGTTATAAGATTAGAGCGGATCTTCTGTTGCTTGATATGACCAACTTTGAGGTCATCCTGGACATGGACTGGTTATCTCTGTATCACTCCATCCTTGATTGCCATGCCAAGACTGTTATCTTGGCAATGCCAGAGTTGCCTAGATTGGAGTGGAAGGGCTCGTCTACCAGTACATCTAGTCGAGTTTTCTCTTCTGAAGGCTCGACACATGGTTGAGAAAGGTTGTTTAGCTTATCTAGCTTATGTTCGAGATACTACTGCAGAGATCCCGACGATTGATTCAGTGCCCGTAGTCCGGGAGTTATTCGATGTGTTTTCTTCTGACCTTCCAGGCATGCCATCAGATCGTCATATTAATTTCTGCATTGACTTAGCTCCAGGTACTCAGCCTATATCTATTCCACCGTACTGTATGGCTCTGAAAGAGTTGAAAGAGTTGAAGGAACAACTTGAGGAGTTTCTAGCAAAGGGGTTCGTCATACTGAGCGTATCGCCTTGGGGTGCACCAGTGTTATTTGTGAAGAAGAAAGATGGGACCATGTGGTTGTGCATTGATTACCGCCAGTTGAATATGGTTACCATCAAGAACAAGTACTCGTTACCGCGTATTGATGATTTGTTTGACCAGTTGCAGGGTGCCAGGGTGTTGATCATTGTCTTCATTTATGACATTTTGGTCTACTCGCGTAGCCTGGAGGAGCACGAGCAGCATTTGAGAGTGGTGCTTCAGACCTTACGGGAACAAAAGCTATATGCTAAGTTCTCAAGTGTGAGTTTTGGCTAGATTTTGTAGCATTCTTGGGGCATGTTGTATCAGCGAGGGTATTAAGGTTGATCCTAAGAAGATCGAGGCAATTCAAAGTTGGCCTCGTCCCACCACAGTGACTGAGATCAGGAGCTTCCTGGGGTTAGCAAGTTATTATTGTCAGTTTGTGGAGGGCTTCTCATCCATTGCAGCACCTTTGACTAGATTGACCCAGAAGGGTGCTCTATTCCGTTGGTCCGATGATTGTGAGGCGAGCTTTCAGAAGCTCAAGACCGCAGTGACTTTAGCACCAGTGTTAGTATTGCCTTCGGGTTCGGGGATGGATATTGTGTATTGCGACGCTTCACGCGTTGGTTTGGGTTGTGTATTGATGCAGCACTGGCGAGTTATTGCATTGCTTCATGTCATCTAAAGCCCCACGAGAAGAATTACCATGTACACGATTTGGAGTTGGTTGTAATTGTTCATGCACTTAAGATCTGGAGGAATTATCTTTATGGGGTGTGAGGTTTACACCAATCATCACAACTTGCAGCATTTGTTCAAGCAGAGGGATCTCAATTTGGGGCAGCGCAAGTGGCTTAAGTTACTAAAGGATTATGATATCGCCATCCTTTATCACCCGTGCAAGGCTAATGTAGTTGCGGATGCCTTGAGCAGGAAGGCAGAGAGTATTGGTAGTTTGGCATCCATTTCAGCAGAGGAGAGGCCACTAGCTGTGAACATTCAGTCCTTGGCTAACAGACTTGTGAGGTTGGATATTTCAGAGACCAGTCGAGTTCTTGCATGCATCGTTGCCCAGTCCTCACTATTCAAGCAGATCAAGGCTCGCCAGTTTGATGATCCGCACTTGTTGGTTCTCAGAGAGATAGTACTACAGGGTGGTGCCAAGGAGGTTACTCTCGCTGAGGATGGTGTTCTGCGACTCCAGGGTCGCCTATGTGTTCCTAATGTTGATGGCTTGAGGGAGAAGATCGTGGAGGAGGCACACACTTCTCAGTGACAGCGGATGAAGAAGGACATAGTTGAGTATGTAGCGAGATGCCTTAATTGCCAGCAAGTTAAGTATGAGCATCAGAGGCCAGGTGGCTGATCCGCTCAAATTACACCTTAATAGTAGTGTAAGCGATCGATGTCAAATATAGTAACCCAACTAGGTTGGGGTCGAATCCCACAGGGAATAGGCGTGAAATGAATATCTGATTAACGTAATATTTCACTTAGTCTTAATTCGATCAAGTAACAAAATAAAATATATTGATGTTGAGTACGAAAAGAAAATTAAACTAATAATTGTAGCTTGAAAATAATAATTGAATAAATATATGAAGTCGAGATACTAAGGTTATGCTCCCCCTAATGTAGTAGAATGCATTGATATTGATATTAACTTCCGCTCTTGATATGCAATTGGTTCTTAATAGTGTGATATCCGATATTTTCCAATATTTGGATAACGTATCCTCTTATGATTCTCCCCAATACATTAGAGTCGAAATTACGAATACCCAATCTTTTGCCGACTTAAAATCTTCTTATTCCTAAGTGATTTTGTTAAACAAGGGTAAAGCCTTGAATCGTCGTTACTTATTTCTACCAAACCCTATCTCCCTTTTCCAAGGTTCAATAGCGTAAATTGGCACCCGTTAATGTTTGCAACCACTAACGATTTAATTCAGAACAATAAATAAATAAACATCAAGATTCTTTCGAAATTGGAAGCAATATCAATTATTCAATAACATTCCACCCATCTAGGGTTCACAACCTCAGTATTAAAATTTAGCTACACATATTGAAAACTAAAGAACAATTAATAAAAGTTGAATTCATCTTACAAAAATATGGATTTCCAAGTTTTGATCACCCAAATATCTCTCTCAAACTGAAATTAACCAAAAGCACTGTTTTGTACTATGAAATCTGACCAGTCTTTGCACATAACCCTAGAGAGGCTATTTATAGAGGCCCAAAAACCGAGGCGAACTGGAATAACTGCTGAGCCGTCTTAGTCTTCTGCGATCGCATTCCTGTCGCATAACAGGAATGCGGTCCACAGAAATGGCATCTTGTATCGCAAACTGCACCAGTACTTCTCCTTCCTATCGCATTTCAGAATGCGAACTGCAGATTGATTCTGCGATCGCTATTCCCTTCGATTTTTCACCTATAACTCTGTTTGCATCTGTGATGAGTATGCGATTCGCATTTACCTTCTGCGATCGCATTGTTGACAATGTTCTTCTTTTAACTTAGGCTTGGAGTTCTGCCTGTCTTTGCGATCATAGTTCCAATTCTGCGACTCGCATATTCACTTTGTGGTCACAGAATTACTTCTGTTGTATTGTTGAGCTCTTTTCTTGCCTCTGAACGGCTTTTGGCCTTCTTTTTACGCTTTTGGGTTTCTTTCATCCATGTACTGAAACTACACGAAAACTAAGTAAATATCATGATAATTAGCAAGTGGAACAAGCAGTTTCTAATCAAATAGTATCAATATGTGCCGAAATTTCTCGGCACATCAACACCCCCAACTTAAGCTCTTGCTTGTCCTCAAGCAATTAACACAACTACAACCTAACTAATGCTCTACCTATCAAATATAACGCAACATTGACCAAGGACAGTGTTTGTTGATAACATCGTAAGTATAACCATCTTTTACTGTACCCTCTTTGAATCATAAAAATGCTTCAAAGAACAACCAATCAATTAGTGAACTTTTGAGCCTCAACAAAGTAACTAAATGCTACCTTCAGCTGAATCAACTTATGCTTTGACTCCAAGCTCAACTAGCTATCAACCTAGCAGTGTATATGCCCTCACCGGAAAGAAAGGCCCATTCGCACATTATTTGCCATGGAATAAATCAAGGAACAAAAAGACTAAAACCACTCTCTCTCCGAATAGAAGTTCAAGTGTCATCACCTGCTATACCATAGGCTTGCCCTTATTTTAATTCATCACCTATTCATAAGAACGCTTTAGTTAAAGATCACATAAGGACTTTATAAGCTAGTAATGTCGGTTTAAGGAAGGGTAGGATATGAATTTAGACAATAGTAGCTACTTCCTCCTTGAACACTCATTACTCTCTTTTTCCTTCCAACTTTTTGTTCTTTTGCCTTCATTGGATTTACACTTTCACATTAAACCCTACTCACATACCCCTTTATTTCACTCCCAAGCTTCTGTATACCACTTGCATTGACTATTTCTTTCTTTCTTTTGATTTCACACTTGTGGTATCTATTTATTCATAAACTTCCTTCTTTTTTTTCTTTTTTCGAAGCTTCACAGATTTACAAGAGCTTTTGAGGTATGGAGTCTCATGATTTTACCCCTTTTCATTATTGATATCCCACCCCCAACTTAATCTTTTATCAAAACTCTCAATGCTCAAGGAGGAATGGGTTGAAAAGGAGTCATTTTAATGAATGGATTCAGGTTATAATGCGGAGGCCAACAAAAAGGCTATAAGGCTCAAAATGGGGTACTAGTGATAGTTATAATGCACAGGTTGGCTGAAAAAGAGGCTAGAACGGTTTTATCACTACTCAAAGAAAGCCTAAGATCACTTCTCTAACTTAGCATACATATGATAGGCAACGAAAAACCAACCGGGCAAGTTCTAGATAGCAGCAATGAACACGAGAATTATAAACAATGCTCACACACACCGGCACATCACTGTTTGGCTAATATAGGTCACAACTTTGGAGTGCGCACTTAGTGACTCGGGGCTTTCCTTATATTTACAGTCACAATTCTAAGTAGCCCTAGAGTTACTGAGCGAGTCTCAACTTCACTAGATTGATTTGGTTCCAGGGTTCTATTCTTCACTTATGGTTTCATACTTATCTGTTCACCTACATACCGTCCTGGTCAATGTACTTTATATTTAACAGCATGGTTCTACTATTACACCCTTGAAAAAGAACCCGACAAAAGAAAAAACAAGGGGATTTTTATTGCTACTTTATTGCTAACTATTTAATTTAACATTTACAACAACATATATACACAACCCAAAAATCATCACTATCAATATATCGAATGCCCTAAGTTCACAATTAAATTAAAATATACAGACCAAATAAAATATAAGGCACCACCCCCAACTTAATAACATGCATTGTCCCCAATGCAATAAACAAAAAGTAAAGGACACAAAAAAGGGCTCCCTGGTGGCGCAGTTGCGCGAAGAGAGTAGCCTATTGTGCTGCCGGTGCTGGTGGAGGAGAATGCGTCCGGTCTGAAGCTGGTGGGGGAGCTGCTGAGCTACTACTGCCATCACCGGCCGAAGGAAGTCTCCTTGCGGCCTTGTCTATCAACGAGCGCTCAATGGCAGCTGCAATGTCTGCCTGCTCCTGTTCCTCCTCTGCTGTAGGCAGCACAATTTGTTTTCCTTTTTCCTGTGGAGGAGGAACTGCACCTACATCAAGCTCTTCACTGGCATCCTCGGAGTTGTCGTCTTCAGATTCAGATTCTGATATCCCTTCCGAGGTCTCATCATCAGTAGAGGCAATGCGAACTGGAGCAGCAGAAGGCTGAGACACTTTTGCAGTTGGCAGAGGTATGTCCGTCATCAGTGTCAAAAAATCAAGGCCCAAATCAGTCTAGCCAGCACTCGGTTTACCCGCGTTGGGGAGGAGTGAAGAGATGTCGAACTCTGGATTTTGCATTTTCTAAAGGTCTGTCTTTAGTTGCTTAACATCCTCCTGTAACTGGGGTATACCGTCAACCCTTGATTCAAGCTTTGATAACCTCTCTCCAAATTCCAGTTGTTGTTGCAACAGTGGGTTCAAAGCTTGTTTAATCAGGGTAGGCAATGCTTTCAAGAGTTGGTCTAATTTGGAGTTGGTGTGTTGCACAATTAGACCCATTCTTGAAAGTGCCGGCATGTTGGAGACTGGTGAGCCTGTTGGAGCTGAAGTTGCTGGTGCTTCTGCCGCAAAAGAAGATGCAGGGTCTTGAGGAGCTAAGAGGTTCTGAGCATCAATTTCTTCTATTGTTGTATGTGCAGGGGCCGATACATCACTAATACGAGTGATATCAATATCCCTCGTAGATTTCCCAAGTCTGTCTTGGTGAGGGAGGAATAGGACATCCACCTCTTGACACAGTGTGGTGATTAGACTTGGGAAAGGGAGTGATGTAGCCTGTTGAATCGCCCTGATGCCGATCTCCTAGAATATTAGGCTTCCCACATCAATTGTAACCCCCTTCATAATGCAAGCAATGAGAAGGGCCTTCTCAATGCTAATTTATGTTTCGTTTCTTGAGGGTACGATATGAGAAGTGATGAAACTGAGCCAATATTTGGCTTCCCATGTGAGATCTTTTTATAAATTTTTCTCCCAGGATTTATCCAGGCTGGGACCCCCTTTGCAATTGTGGATGCTATCCATCCCCTCTCATGCTCCCTGTTGGAGAACCATGCATCATATTCCTCTGTGCCTGCTTTCCAGTTAGGGAAGAATAACTCGTTGATATGGTTGTTGTCGCAGAACACAGCCTTCCCCCTCACCTGGACAATGCCGGTGAATAATCTGTTGCGTCTATGATATGGTGTTCTTGATACCCCATATGACGCATAAAACTCCCGGACCGTTGTCTCATTGTACTCCTTTTGGTCCGTGGTGAAGTACTCCCAGTTCCTACTTTTAATGTTCTCCAGGATGTGGGGATAATATTCTGAGAGTCCATTCACGCTTAAATTCTTCTCCGGTAGAATTCTCCTCTTTGCAAGCGCCTCTCGAAATAGAGTTCTAGAACCTTCAACTTCAAAACAAAGCTGAAGGTCATCTCCCTTTCTTCTTCGTGCTTCGGCAGCTATATCCACTTCTGGAAAGCAGTTCTCCTCTTCAGACTGGGAGGTGCTTAGTCTAACTGCATCTTTCTTTGCTCTTTTGGCTTATTCAGCTTGTTGATTGGCTAAAGGGCTTTTTGCTCTTGCGTTCTTCTTAGCCATGTCTGCATACATAGTAGATGTTAGTGGCAGTATCAATGTTCGATAAACAACCAAACAAGAAATATAAGCAATGATATGTGAAAATGCGGTGTGATCTACGGTTGCAGAATAGGATCTGCGATCGCAGAACCACCGCAATTGGCATCCCTTCGTGACAGAAAATTGCTGAGTGTGTATGCGATGAGTCTGCGGTTCGCAGACTAAGTATGCGATCGCAGACTCGCCAAATCACCCTCTCTTGTTTTGCCTAAAGTACTGGGGGTGTATGCGATGGGTCTGCTGTTCGCAGACTAAGTATGCGATCGCAGACTCGCCAAATCACCCTCTCTTGTTTTGCCTAAAGTACTGGGGGTGTATGCGATGGGTCTGCGGTTAGCAAACCCAATCTGCGATCGCAGATACGTCGCGGAACTCATCTTCTTCATTAGCTAGAGTTTTCTATCTGCGACGTGGATGCGATCCACATTTTGAATGTGTAGATCGCAAAATACATGACATCCCCAATAATAAGCAACCCATTGATAAACTGAACCTACAACTTTGTTATCTTCACAAAAAGATTTGACCTTTAACATGAAATCAACAAAACTAGGGTTTCAAAATCATAACTTGACATCTCAGAGGAAGTGTGTTTACCTTGAAGTAGATGATGAGATGAAAAGTATGTGAACTTCTTTACCGGATTTGGTATATTCCGATGTAAGGATGCCGGAATCTTTTGCTCTGTACTCGTCGGAACTTTTGTTTGGTAGTGATGAAATAGGTTTTTATTTTTATTTTCCTTTTTTTATACGGTTGGGTTAAAGGGGAAAAATAGCAAATGTGAGTTATTGAAGGAAACACGTACCTGGTGGGTTAGCAACAAAAATGTGTACCGCATAATGAAATGCGACCCACATCTCTTAATGAGTTATCGCATTTTTGGTCACATCATGAGCCAAATTCTCTGGAGAGGTCTGCGAAGGCAATGCAGTTCGCATAGTGGAAATGCGAACCGCAGAATGACTAACCCCTTTTCGTATTTTCAACTGGGTGGAAATGCGACTCGCAGAGTGCAAATGCGATCGCAGATTTGGTGATCTTCCTCGCATTTTGTTGCTTCAGTTTTTGCTCAACTCTCTGTCTCACATTGCGACGCAAATGCGTTTCGCATATATGAAATGCGATAGCATTTGTTTAGCATTCTTCTCTGCGACAGTTTATGCAATTGTAATCACTTTGGTCAACTTTGTGTTCACTTCACAACTCCTGTATCTGAAAATAATCCTTCAACCCAAACTAAGAACACACGTAAATAACTAAGTAAAGAAAAAGAGAAGAAGAAAAGAAAACAATTTAAACAAAAATAACAATAAGGAATATCACACATGGGTTGTCTCCCATGAAGCGCTTGATTTAACGTCGCGGCACGACAATGCTAAGATGCATCTGCATTCAGTCGGTAGGCGGTACATTATCATCTTGCAAAGCCAGCTGCTCTATGACATGCTTTTCTCCACTTGTACCCAGATAGTGTTTCAGTCGCTGTCCGTTAACTTTGAAGGTTCGGAGTCCATCCTCCGATGCCAATTCAACAGCCCCAAATGGAGAGACATTTATAACCTTGAAAGGCCCCGACCATTTGAATTTCAACTTACCTGGATATAGTTTCAGCCTTGAATTAAATAACAGCACAAGGTCTCCCACTTTGAACTCTCTCTTTAAGATCTTGGAATCATGAACGAACTTCATTCGTTCTTTGTAGAACGCTGCACTCTCATATGCATGGAATCTGAATTCCTCCATTTCATTCAATTGAGCAAGTCGTATGGCTCCAGCCTCCGCCCAATCCATGTTCAATCTTTTTAAAGCCCAAAGAGCTTTATGCTCGAGTTCAACGGGTTGATGGCATGCTTTTCCAAAGACCAACCGATATGGTGATGTACCAATCGGAGTCTTATAAGCGGTACGATAGGCCCAAAGAGCGTCATCGAGCTTCCTTGACCAATCAGTTCTATTGGCATTCACGGTCTTAGCAAGTATACTCTTGATTTCTCTGTTTGAGACTTCTACTTGTCCACTTGATTGTGGATGATAAGGCGTGGCCACCTTATGCTTGACTCCATATTTGTCAAGGAGACCCTTGAATACTCGGTTACAAAAATGGGAACCTCCTTCACTGATTATGGCTCTTGGAGTGCCGAACCTGGTGAAAATATTCTTTTTTAGGAACGAGGTTACACTCCGAGCTTCATTATTTGGCAAGGCAACGGCTTCCACCCACTTTGACACGTAATCAACAGCCACTAGTATGTATTTCATCCCACATGAGCTTATGAAAGGGCCCATGAGGTCAATACCCCAGACATCGAACACTTCAATTTCCATAATAAATTTCATAGGCATTTCATGCCTCTTCGAAATCGGGCCTTGGCGTTGGCATTGGTCGCAAGACTTTACCAACTGATTAGCATCTTGGTAAATGGTGGGCCAGTAGTATCCACATTGTAAAACCTTTGCAGCCGTTCGGTTGCCCCCATGATGACCCCCAACTGGCGAATCATGACATGCTTTCAAAATCGGTAGCATCTCTTCCTCCGGTACACACCTTCGAATGATGTTATCTGCGCAAACACGGAACAGGAATGGTTCTTCCCAATAATAATTACGAGAGTCCCTCAAGAACTTCTTCCACTGGTACGATTCCAACCCTTCCGGAATGAAATCACTAACAATGTAGTTACCGATGTCAGCATACCATGGTGCCATTGAACTTGATATCATCAGTATTAACTCATCTGGAAAGGAATCATTAATCTCCAGCTCTCCTGTTTGTCTTCCAGCTTCTTCCAATCTGGACAAATGATCTGCTACTTGGTTCTGGGTGCCTTTACGGTCCACGACTTCAAAGTCAAACTCTTGTAGTAGTAGTACCCAGCGAATGAGTCGAGGTTTAGCATCCTTCTTCACCATTAAATAGCGAAGAGCAGCGTGATCAGTATATACAATCACTTTGGAGCCCAATAGATATGCACGGAACTTCTCAAAAGCATAAACAATTGCTAACAGTTCCTGCTCCGTTACGGTATAGTTCATTTGTGCTCCATTCAGCGTCTTGCTAGCATAATATACCGGGTGAAGAATTTTGTTATGCCTCTGCCCCAACATCACCCCAATAGCTACTCCGCTAGCATCACACATCAACTCAAAAGGTAATGACCAATCTGGTGTAACAATAATGAGAGCAGTAGTCAGTTTCATTTTCAACTCTTCAAAGGCAGCAAGGCATTTAGCATCAAAGACAAACTTGGTATCTTTCTCTAAGAGTTTACACATTGGATGTGCAATCTTTGAGAAATCTTTTATGAATCTTCTATAAAACCCCACATGCCCCAAAAAGCTACGTACACCTTTCACTGACGTAGGAGGAGGGAGTTTGGAGATGATTTCAATCTTTGCTTTATCCACTTCAATACCATTTCTGGAGATTTTGTGCCCCAAAACAATACGTTCGTCCACCATAAAGTGGCATTTTTCCCAGTTTAACACAAGGTTTGTTTCCTCACATCGTTTCAACACTGCTTTGAGATTTTTCAAACATTGATCAAATGTTTCCCCAACTACCGAGAAATCGTCCATAAAGACTTCGAGGAAGTCTTCCACCATATCCAAAAAAATCGACATCATGCACCGTTGGAATGGAGCTGGAGCGTTGCATAAACCGAAGGGCATGCGACTGAAAGCAAAAGTCCCATACGGACAGGTGAAGGTTGTCTTTTCCTGATCCTCCAAAGCAATGTTAATCTGATTATACCCAGAATATCCGTCGAGGAAGCAATAAAAGGATTTTCCAGCTAGCCGATCAAGCATTTGATCAATGAAAGGCATAGGGAAGTGATCTTTGCACGTGGCACTGTTGAGCTTCCTGTAGTCCATGCATACTCGCCCTCCAGTCACGGTTCGTGTTGGAATCAGCT
>MCJB01011675.1:0-38709 GCA_002018475.1 Nicotiana obtusifolia
AATCGAAGATAGTACTTCTATCGGTCCAGTTTAATTGGCTTCTTCAAAATTCTTTGGAACATTAATTACGCACATTGTTGACTAAATTAAGCTTTATCTCATTCCAAAACTTTTTATAATTTCGTTTAAATCATTAATTGACAAGGGTAAATTGGAAAAAGAATAGTTAATACTTTCTTGATTTTTGAATAAATTAATTATTTTAGACCAAATAAAACAACGCTAAAAATCAAATACTAACATTGACCGCCAGGAAGAAATAGAATAAGTGACACTTGTTTGAGAGATAATGAATGAGTGAACTTGATACATGAGTATTAATTGAGTAAAGAGCATGTGAGCTAAACATATGAGTTTGAAGTAAATCCCCCATCTTCTGATATATTAAAATCCCGACATATATAGATTAATCAATAATCATTGAGTACGTGACATAACGTGTTATTAAACTCAGTTTTCTTAAATGTGTTTTAATACTACCAGTAGGTAGTATTTTCGTAAGGGTGCTGCATAAGATCCATAAAACTTAATTTATATATAATTAACTTAATCTCAAATGCCAGAAGGTGCTTAATTTGTTTATACTTTTGTCCCTGGAGGAACAAAGTATTATTATTAATGATACGTATATAGCCCTTGTCCTCTCTTCTGTCTCCCGAAAGTTCAACTTGAAAACATTATATCAACATTCTACAACTTCCTTTACTTGCAACTCCTAAGAAAATCTGCTTGGAAAAATCCATAAATTAGTACTAATCATGTAAACCAAGGGACCTGTTTAAATATTTGAAGATGAACATAAAACTTTAAAGTAATTATCTTTTTGGATTTGCTTTTTGTTTTTCCTAGCTATGACAGAAGAGAAATTATACTCAATTATTGGATTGTAAATTAGTATTAATATTGTGAACTCTATGCAGAAAAAATATTGGACCGTAGCAATGGAGACATAGCTCTGGACTTTTATCATCGTTACAAGGTATTAATTATTGATTTGGTTAAACGAAAATCCGATGAAAAAATATTTTTGCTTATTTTATCTTAATGATGACAAAAATAAAAAAAAAACTATTGTTTTAATACTACTGCCTCTCGAATGCAGGAGGACATCAAGCTAGCAAAATTCGAAGGATTGGACGCTTTCAGGTTTTCTATCGCATGGACCAGAATTTTACCTCGTAAAATGATTTATTAATTTTCTTGTTGATTTTATTATCCCTTTTATTCACTTTGACTTGTCGAAAATGTAAAATAAAAATAAATCTACTGTTACATTATTAAAACCTAAAATAATTTTAAAAAGTAATCAATGCGCTGATCAAACCATAATAGTTGATTATTTCCCCATCTCCTTATAATTCTAAAAGAAATATCAACTCTCATTTATGTGATATCCAGATTATAGTATTCTTGATCTTATGCATATTTTAAGTTATTTTTCAGAGGGGAAGTTAAGTAAAGGAGTAAATCAAGCTGGTATTGACCACTACAACAATCTCATCAATGAGATAGTAGCTCTTGGTAAGTATTTCTTTCTTCCTCTTCCTCTTCCTCTTCCTCATCCTCATCCTCATCATGCAAAAACACACACACATACTCAAGCAAAAGCTTAAAACGAATGGTTAAAACTAACTTTATCTTACAATTTTAGGTATTAAACCTCTGGTGACACTTTACCATTGGGATCTCCCTCAAGCCCTTGAAGATGAATACCTTGGCTTTCTAAGCCCTAAGATCGTGTGAGTCTACTCCAAATGTACTCTAATTTCTGTGCCTATATATATGTCTCGATATGAATTAGGCCCATTTGTATGACTATATACTTGAGAAAATAAAGAGAATATGTTTTATCCCATTTTGAAATATACATATATATATATATACTGAAATATGAAGGGAAACCTTGGAACGATGGTCAAGTTGTCTCGTGTGACTTATAAGTCACGGGTTCGAGCATGGAATCAGCCATTGATACTTCCATCAGGATAGATTGCCTACATCACACGCCCTTGGGTGCAACCCTTCCTTGAACCCTGCGAGAACGCGAGATATTTTGTGCACCGAATTGCCCTTTTTTTATACTAAAATTTCAATACATATTATGTTTTAAAACTATAATTTCAAAAGTGTAATAAGTTTAGCACTTGAAAAGCTTAATCCATCAAGTTCAAGTCTTGGATGTACCTCTGATTAGTGGTCACGTATGTGATATTGACAGGGAAGATTACCTAGCTTTTGTGGAGATTTGTTTCAAACATTTTGGAGATAGAATTAAGCTCTGGGCAACCATGAATGAGCCATGGATTTATTCAACAATGGGTTACGATGGCGGTTCTTTGGCGCCTGGCCGCTGTTCAGCGTGGAGGAACAATAACTGCTCCGCCGGTAACTCTGCCACTGAGCCTTATATAGTCGGACACAATATACTTCTTGCTCATGGAGCTGCTGCCAAGCTATACAGAGAAAAATACAAGGCGAGTTTTAATATCTATCCTTGAACGTACTATTATTTCTATTTTTTCCGGTTTTACTTTTTAAATATTTAAATTTCTACCATTATACTTTGAATAATAAGTCATATCTTTGGTTGTCATGCAAGTACAGCCAACTCAAAAAGGTGAAATAGGAATTGTATTAGTGTCACATTGGTTCGAGCCTTTCTCCAACAAACCAGAGGATAAGAGGGCATCTAAAAGAGCTCTAGATTTTATGCTTGGATGGTAAGAATATGTAACTATTATAATTAATTAAAAAAATATTTTAATTAAATTAATAGTTTATAACAATAATAAAAACAAAAATGAGAAATATATTATGGTGACAGGTTTTTGCACCCATTGACTTATGGAGATTATCCAAGAACCATGAGGAAACTCGTTGGAAAGCGACTACCAAAATTCACCCCAAAAGAATCTAAATTGGTGAAAGACTCCTTTGATTTCCTAGGAATGAATTATTACACCTCAAATTTTGCAGCCCCTCTTTCTACGCCACCAAATACTGTGAATATCAGCTCCCTAACTGATAATCAAGTCAATCAAACGAGTAAGCTTTTGGAATTATACATTCAACACTCAGAATTAAAACATACTTTTATCCTTTCTTTTTTTGAATTTCATATTTGTATTCTTTTTGTCTACCTGCTAAAATCTATTCACAATTTAGCCTTTTTGATCTTTTTTTTAATCATTTTCCAAAATATTTTATGTTTTTATAGCTTCGCGAAATGGACGGTTGATTGGTGATCCAGTAAGTTTTCTCACTCGATTGACACTTCAGCTTATAGTATACCATCTCAATTTGTTTTTTCATTTGTCTCACCTAACGGAGTATTTCCAAATTTTGCTAAAATACGACAACAACAGTAATAATCATATACATGACAAACGGAAAGTAAAAAATGTTAACTTTGGGTTCATATTAGCAAATTATGATAGTATTAATTTGAACTACATGTAATTTAGATAAATAAACAGGTTGACTTTTTCTTAAGAATTATTTTTTCGACGTTCTGTTTCATAATTTAAATTTTTTTTAATGGTGGCAGACTGGTGTCAGTATTTTCTTTGTTGCTCCAAGGGGACTTCAAAAACTCCTCGTTTACACAAAGAATTATTACAAGAATCCAACTGTTTACGTCACAGAGTGTGGTAAGCTAGAAATTTAATTTATTGAACTTATATATTATTTTGATCATGATTTTAGTATTTACTGAATAACGTCTCTGATTTCATCTTACTTCCTAATTTGAACTTGTTTGGCATTGTCATTAGGAATGGGTGAGTCTGATATTAATGAAGTTGCGAAAGGTGTCAATGATGCTCAGAGGGTTGATTTCTACCAACGCCATATCAACGCTCTTTATAGGGCTTTTAAGTGAGTCCTCCTCCATTTTATATATTCATATGATATATAATTTTATATAGGATTTTGCATATTTAGACCTTCACCACCGAAAATGATGGACGGCTGAAATCTCAGATTTCACCCTATGTTAATCAGAGATTACGCTTGGAATCTTAATAATGGACGGCTGAAATCTCAGATTTCACCCTATGTTAATCAGAGATTACACTTGGAATCTTAATAATGGATAATCTTTTGATACGGAATATTTTACTTCCATAGTTGACTTACTGTTACGAAGTCAAATTAGTAGGGCCAACAAATTTTGAATATAATGCTTAAAGCAAAAACACGAAAAGATAAACCTTTCATTTTTCTCCTTTCAAATTTGACAGAATGATATAAATTTTTGTTTTCGTTTTTCAGGGAAGGAGTGAACGTTAAGGGTTTCTTTGCATGGTCATTTTTCGACAACTTTGAATGGGGCTCAGGATACACGCAGAGGTTCGGCATCAATTTCATAGATTACAAGAATAACCTAAAAAGATACCCCAAGCGTTCTGCCCTTTGGATGAAGAAATTCCTTCTCAAATAAAGTTATCATGCATGAGTGTTCGTTATTTGCATCAAATTTTGAAAAACTTAAGTACAATTTGTGTTATACATTATCTGGTGGCTTTTGAAAAGGGGGATGTGCTCTTGTAAGAAAAGGAAAAGAAATAAAATTGTACTAGTATAATTCGTATTACTGTGCCAATTCTCAAGTGATATGGAGAAGCAAGGAATTAGAGAAAGAGAAAAGTGTTGATTAATTTGTGCAACTTATGGGAAAGAATGAGAACCTTGTAGTTTCTGTTTTTTAAAGAGGTTGTCATCGATGAAATTATAGGAGGTAGATTGAAACTAAACAAGTTTCAAGCTCGGATTCTATCAATGGCATAGGGAGGAAAACCTGTTAATAGGAGATGGTGCATGAATCTGATAATCTTTTTTTGGCAAAAAACTAGTACATTTGAATTTTTAAGTTTTAACTAGAATAATGTCATTAAAAAAAAAAGCTCCAAATTGAACGCGCCTCACGCGCGACAAAAACCTCTGAAACAATGAACTCCAACTCCTTCCTCCCCTACCAACTGCGACGGCGTTGCTGAAAGGACATATGACCACTGGAGATCAAACACAATTAGTGAGAGCTTTCCATCTCAATTCAACTACATAGCAGCGGTCGAAGGCAAAACCAACGGGACTAGCAAACAGAGTGTTCGACTGGAACACAAACCATATGAACTTGTGGACGGAAAAGCAAGAGTAATTTTCTCAAAAGAAGAGGATGAGATGCTGGCAGAGAAGTGCAGACTAACAATAGTGGGTAAGTAATTGCGAAACCATCCCCAGATTGACAAAATTAGGGATGACTTCAAGAAAACCTATCCACTGAAGGGATCGATTAAGATTGGGGCTATGATTGGAGGAGGAGGATTTCAAGTGATTCTATGGTAGAAGACCAATTCATATTTGTGGAACAACCACGAAGATACAGAGATGGACCCGTAACTTTAAGGCTGACATAAAATCTATATTGGTTCCGGTTTGGGTGAAGCTCCCTGGCCTGCACTATCCTGGCACTATCATGAATGGGCAGCGATGGAACGGATACTGGATCCTATTGGCCCTTTGATTGCTCTGGACAAATCTACGTTGGCAAGAACTAGGCCAACGACGGCAAAGGCTCCGGTGGAAATAGACTTAAGACCAAGATTAAAGGAAATAGAGGCTGTGATAGCATCTAGGAAGCTCAAATATATTAAAAGACAAGGATAAACTTTGAAATCTCAAAGAGAGACTTTAACAAGATGTCAAGCTAAAGAGTTGCAAAACAAGGTTATTAGACTTCAAGTGCAAATAATGAAGTTGTTAACTGGGAGCAAGGGCTCAAGGATTAAGGATGTGAATTGACTAGGTGTTACAATTGTTTTATGGCCCAAATTTATGTCCAAGAAGAGGAGTATTGGATCCCAAGAGACATCCTTTGAAGAAGGTCCTAATCAGTCCACTTTTGGACTATTTTGACACCTAAAATGTCTCCAAACTTGCAGCCCAATTAGTCCTACATGAAGTAACGTTTTTATAATATAAAACGGACTTATTTGATGTCAAATAAGATTTTCAAGATTTTCAAGATTCTATCCAAAATTGATTTTGGACTTTCAAGATTCTATCCTAAGGTACTTGACTTTTTGTCCAAAGTAGTTAGGACTTTCTTTCTTTGCTATTGTGGTAGAATTTCGTGGCTCCCTCTCTATATAAAGGGATGTTTCTTTGTTTTCAGGGCAGATTATAATAAACAATATCAACAAAAATTGTGAGATTTTTATTGCACTCCTGTGTGTGGCTATTCTTGGATTTGTACTTCAACCTTCAAGAATCAACTTAAGGTGGTAAGATTAAACCCTTTTCGAAATTGTAGATCATTTCTAGGTATTCAAGAAAGGTGATAAGTTTAGGCTTATTGTTGTTCTTGTTATTCTAAAGGGTCGGGTTTCACAATCTATCTCTTGTTTTTTAATTCTCTACCAAAAGCGATTAGTTCTTCGCTAGCTAATTGTTGTTGCTAGGATTCAACTTCAAGAATAGATTTCTTTGAATTCAAGAAACTCTTTCTTGAATTCAATCTATCTGTAATTTCTGTCTTCGTTTTCGTTTTCGTTTTCCTATTTTCTTTTAGCTTCCACACGTTTCTTGATTTTTTTGTTTTTCTTTCATACATTCTTGAATCCCCTATCGTGTTGTGATCAGGTTGCTCTTGTGGATTACAATGGAGAAATTGACATGTTCAATCAGCAAACTGAATATGAAAGTGTGCCGAATTTTTGCCTCCACTGTCGGATCCAAGGGCACGCTGATGCACACTACAGGATGCAACAACCAAAAGCAAATGAACAAGAGACATCGGGATCGATGAATGCTAAACAGATTCAGAAAAGAATGGAAAAAGATGAGGAGGACTGGACTGAAGTAAGGAATTCTAGAAACATCAAAAGAAGGCTAGTGACAATAATAAGAAAGGGACACCAAACAAAGTAGCGACAAAAAACAATTTATCGGAGGCAAAATCCAAGGCTGCTACAACGATGAACCAAGTAATGTATGCTAGCACAATGAAAATTGCTGAAGACCAAAAGGAGATGGAACTAGAAAAGAGGGTAAGGGAGGATCAAATAACCAAAAAAGTGCAATCAAGAGTTGAACAGAAGAAAAATAATAAGAAGACTGGCGCAACAAAGGTGGTGAAGAAATCAAAAAAGAAAAATACAGTCTTAGTTCCTAGCCATCTTAAGGAGCAGACGCTTGGTGAAAAAGCAGGACTGATAAGCATAAACGAGAACCAAGTAAAGAAACTATCAACCAAAAGGAATAGATTTCAGTCAAAAATTCCTCCCCAAAGTGTGCCGTACTTGGAAATCCCTCCTGGATTGGAAGGATATGACCAATTCCCCCCATTGAACCTAAGACCTGTTATGGTTCAAAGGGAAAAAGGGGAACTTGGACTATATACTGCTATAGCGATACAGGTTCAGGAACTCACTCCTGGAAAATCCCCAACGCGGAATACAGAGGTAGTCTTACCTCAAGTAAAAGTGAGGCAAGGCATGAATACACTAGATTCTAAGATTGTGTTAGAAACTCAAGACATTCATGGTATCCGATAACGAGGGGGAAGTCTGATCTAATGACGAGAATGCAAGAAGACTCCAGAGAGCATTGAACTTTGACAAGGAAGAAGTTTCAGTGACTGGAGTAAAGGCAAAAATAACACAATTCAACAACCTCTCTCCCAGAAGTGTTCACGGCTCAAGTGATGTGTAGAAAGGAACATCACCAAGGGCTCACAGGTGCAACAAAAAGGACCAAACTCCTGATGTTTTCTATGTTTAGTTCACTATCATGGAATATTAGGGGCATGAAGTCCCAAAAAGCCTTTGAAAGGCTAAAACTTCTACACCAACAATACAAATTATCCTTTATCGCACTACAAGAACCTATGTTAAGGTCCACAAAGATCGAAAGATTCAGATTACAACTGGGGTTGCAACATTGCCACTTCAACTGTAACAACAAAATTTGGCTTTTCTGGTCATCAGATATACATGTAAATATATTAGAGGACTCGGAACAACAGGTGACATGTCAGGTAACCCTTGCAATGTTAGCCACACACATAAATGTGACAATAGTATAAGCTAAATGCACTACAAGGGAAACAAGAATACTATGGGATGAATTGATAACTTGGAGCAATAACATACATGGACCGTGGGCAGTGGGAGGCGGCTTTAATGTTATTCATCAATGCAAAAGAAAAATGTGGGGGATTGCCATATAACCTTAACAAGAGCCTAGACTTCATGAATTTTTTAGATGATTGTGGTCTTCAAGATGAAGGATATTATGGAGCTAAATTCACTTGGTGCGACAGCATGGGGCCAACCAAAACTATTTGGAAAAGACTCAATAGATTGCTCATTAATTCACAATGGAAAGATACACTAAATGAGACAACATTCACACACTTGGCGAGAGCTTGCATAGATCATACACCTCTGTTGCTCAACATGAGAAGCTCAGACACTACTGGTCCAAAATACTTCAAGTTCTTATACTTCTGGGTGGAACATAAAAACTTTATTTTTGTGGTTCAAGAGGTGTGGGATGTATTAGAAAATCTTCTCGGTATGTACTCTTGAGAGAATCTTACGATAGGATCCCTGAAGAGACTAATACAGAACCTCTAAATTACGACGAAGCACTACAGGATATAGATGCTGAAAAATGGATTGTTGCTATGAAATCTGAAATGGAGTTTATATACTCCAATAAAGTTTGGGATCTTATGGAACCACCTGCGGGAGTCAAACCTATTGGTTGTAGATGGATCTATAAGAAAAAGAGAGGAGTGGATGGAAAAGTGCAAACTTTTAAAGCAAGGCTTGTTGTGAAAAAATTTCCTCATAATCGATCCCTTCTGTCTGAGTAAACCCTTTCGCAACAAGCCTTGCTTTAAAAGTTTGCACTTTTCCATCCACTCCTCTCTTTTTCTTATAGATCTATCTACAGCCAATAGGTTTGACTCCCGCAGGTGGTTCCATGAGATCCTAGACTTTATTGGAGTACATAGACGCCATTTCAGATTTCATAGCAACAATCCATTTTTCAGCATCTATATCCTGTAGTGTTTCATAGTAATTTAGAGGTTCTGTATTAGTCTCTTCAGGGATCCTATCGTAAGATTCTCCCAAGAGTACATACCGAGAAGGTTTTCTAATAATTCTCCCACTACGACGAGACACTACAGGTGCATTTTCGTCCACGACATCATCATAAAGAACTGGGTACTGAACGTTATTCTCCTCACCTTGTGGTGCCAGGATTTCATGAGCTTCTTCTTCAATTGCAGGTTGCACAATTGCAGGTTGCTCAACATTACTCCCACTGCTTTGGAGCAGCGAGATGTCAGGCAATGCCTCTTGTGTGTCCTCTTGCCTATTGACATTCCTCCCACTACGAGAACGCAGTGGTAAATCAATACCGGCTGCCGGGATATGTTTTGGAGATGGATCTTTTGTTATTTCTTTGCTCAATTCCTGTAAAACAAGTTTGCTTCTAGGAACATGGTTTATTAAATAATCCTCTTCCAGAAATTTGGCATTTGTTGTAACAATCACCTTCTTTTCTTTTGGACAATAAAATAAACCTCCCTTTGTTTCTTTCGGATATCCAATAAAAATGCACACCTCTGTCCTCGATTTCAATTTATCTGTTTTCCCTTTCAACACATGTGCTGGACAACCCCAAACTCGAATATGCCGCAGACTAGGTTTGTGTCCAGTCCACAATTCTGTTGGAGTTGAAGGTACTGACTTGGAAGGAACCAAATTCAGAATGTAATTAGCTGTTTCTAAAACATATCCCCAAAAGGATGAGGGCAGGTCGGAATAACTCAACATTGATCTGACCATTTCCATAAGGGTTCTATTTCTTCTTTCTGCAACACCATTTTGTTGTGGTGTTCCTGGAGTAGATAACTGAGACGTTATTCCACAATCTGATAAGTATCTAATGAATTCTGCAGAAAGGTATTCACCACCGTGATCAGATCGCAATGATTTGATATGTTTATCATGTCGTTTCTCCGTTTCTGTCTTAAATTCTTTGAATTTCTCAAAGCACTCAGACTTACGGCGCAACAAATAAATATATCCGTATTTGGAGTAGTCATCTGTGAAAGTCACAAAATACTCAAAACCACCTCTTGCTTGTATATTGATAGGTCCACACAAATCGGAATGGATCAATTCTAACTTATCACTGGCTCAATTTCCTTTTGAAGGGAAGGGTCTCTTGGTCATTTTTCCTTCTAAACAGGATTCACAGGTTGGTAGTGCCTCAACTTTCAATGAACTCAGGGGTCCATCAGAAACCAACCTTGAGATCCTATTTAGATTATATGACCTAGACGTAAATGCCATAAATAAGTTTGACTCAATTCAGAAATACGCTTCCTTTTTACGTGGCAGGTCGACGTTATTTAGCTCTTTTAGTTGTAGCATATCAGGAGAAATATCAAGTATAAACAGATCATGTACTCTGGCAGCAGTGTAGATAAAAAGTCTATTATACTTAATAATAGCAGAGTTATTAATAAAAAAGACATTATAACCAGCATCCATTAGTCTCGAAACTGAAAGCAAATTCCTTCTAATGGAAGGTACATATAAAAAGTCTTTTAAAATCAAAACTCTATTACTACTAAACTCAACTCTAATATATCCTAATGCTAAAGCTGGTGCTGGTTCGCCATTGGCTTGAAAAATGCAAACTTCATTCTCACTTAGCCGTCGCGTTTCCTGAAACCCCTGCAAAGAAGTGCAGATATGATTAGTGGCTCCCGAATCTACACACCATGATATGGTAGAAACAGCCGCTAAACAAGTTTCAACGATATTTAAATATGAATTACCTTACTTATTCATCTTAGCCAGATAGGCGGGACATTGTTTCTTGTGGTGCCCAGGCTGCTTGCAGTGATAACACTTGCCCTTAGGCTTGCTTACACCACCGGCAGCACCTCCGGGTGCCACAACCTTGCGAGTCTTTTTCTTTTTCTGTCCGCCTTTCGGCTTAGGAACTGAACCTTTCTCAACAGTCTTTGCCACATCAGGGGCTTGTTGCTTGATAATGGACTCTGCCGCCTGTAGCTCATTCAACAATTTCGCCAGTGACAAATCCATTTTGTTCATATTGTAGTTCAAGCAAAATTGTTGAAAACTGTCAGGTAGAGTCTGGAGGACCATCTCAACTTGAGATTCCTTATCAATCACAGCTCCAAGTACCTTGAGTTCGTTCAGAAGACTCATCATGTCAAGTACATGCTTCCTAACCGAAGATCCTTCAGCCATCTTAGTGTTCAAAAAGGCTTTCATGGCTGTCTGCTTAGCCACACGATTTTGCTCTCGGAACATCTCTTTGAGATTTTCAAGCATATCGTACGCAGACCCCATTGACTGATGCTGATGTTGCAAAACATTCGCCATGGAGGAAAGAATGTAACATCGTGCCATCTCATCAGCCTTAACCCATTTATCATAAGACTTAATCTGGCCTTCCGAAGCATCCTCTCTAGGTTTTTCCGGGCACTCATCAATCAGCACAAATTTGTAGCCTTCAGCAGTTAGGACAATATCCAAGTTTCGTTTCCAGTCAACATAATTCGGACCCTCTAACTTGTTTTGGTTCAGAATAACGGTAAGTGGGTTGAAAGAATACATGATTAATCTGGGAGATATAAACATCAAATAGATCATTAGATATGCTGAAAGAATAATAAAATTCAAACCACACATCACACATAAAACCATGCTTACCGAATAGTTAGATTCGATAGGGAAACTTAACTATTCATGCAAAATATATGAGTCATGCCAGATATATTACCCCATAAAAATCAGAACCAACTCAGATGGAGAGTAAACTGATAATGTATATTAGGTAGATATCACATTAAATTATCCCTAGTTCCATCGAACTAACGTGTAACTCAGTTGGAGAGTCAAGACAAGTTATCAATTAACTAGGGATTATAACACAGTAATTAACCATAATGAAGCTATCCGATGGGGAAGAAGACCTATGTCAACACATAAACTCATTATATTACTGCTACATACAATGGAGACCATAGAGAATGAACCCTAACACCATTATTTGTTAAAATAAAAAATTTTCGTTAACAAAATTTTTTCTGAAAACAGAAAAACGCCCAAAAACCCATCTAAACGAACCCGAATGGCCAAAAAAGGCCCTTGATCACAGTAAAGCGGTGATTATTGTTCAGCGGACCGTTTTCGATGAACCTACCAAATTTCAGGTCAATCGGAGTTCGTCAAAAAATTCAGAACTCCAAAACTATGACAATTCGGTAAAATTGATTTTGTCGTTTTAGGGTTTCAAAATAAAATCAGATACGATCATATCACATATTATTTATACTGATTCTAACAATATCCGTGATTCCAGAATTCATAAACTGCATAATCAATTTCGTTTTTCATAAAACATCATTGTTTCTAACATGACAAACATGCATTCAAAAACAACACCAATTCTAGGGTTTCTGTTTCATGAAGTAACATATTATTTATACTGATTCTAACAATATTCGTGATTCCAGAAATCATAAACAACATAATCAATCTCGTTTTTCATATAACATCATTGTTTCAAACATGACAAACATGCATTCAAAAATAACACCAATACTAGGGTTTCTATTTCATGAAGTATTACATTATCTAGTTAGATGTAAAACGGCTCTGATACCAATTGATAGAAAACAGGCATATAAACGCAGCGGAAGCAAGCACCCAAGATCATATTCTCACATGTAAACTAGAGAAACATAATCAAATACGAGATTGTAACACTAACCTTTTGAAACTATGGCACAAGTCTTCAATAGCATTCGTACTCTCCAGGTCGACGATCTTCTGCTGTGTATCCTGAAGTTCTATGAACGTAATACTTGAGTGGCAAGTATTCGGCTAAAAGAATGAATGATCCTTAGGGTTGAATAGCTTTCTTTATATACACACATTTTTTTTAGGGTAAACCCTAGCCAAAAACGTGTAGCAGTCTCCTAACCCACCAAGGATACTATTTTTCTTTTAATTTCCTTGTTCTAGAATATTCAGGCACAGCAGGGACCACAGATTTAATAACGAGGCTTCCTATTGTGGTATTAATTCGGAATATGAATGAATTAATCCTACCACAATAAATTATAATTTATTCCACTAGATAATTATAATTGCACTCTTCTATTTAATTTCGAAATCATCCATTAAAAACTTATTTAACTCCCCATGTTAAGATTACAGACACCAATCAAATAAATTAAATTACTGATAATTTAATTCATCGACTAATTTAATCATTTATACTTCCGCTTAACTTATTTCATGTGACGGATACAAAATCCACCTGCAGGGTTTTCACATGAAAACTTATAAGCATCCATAAAGGGGTATCATCAATCTCAAGGTCAAGACACGGATTCTATCAACTAATTGTTATTTCACAAATGCACTTTGCCATTATCCAATTTACCAGGAATACATTAACTCGCAGTAAGTCGTACCTTTTAATAAATCAAAATAATGAACGAAGTACATTGATCATAACAATCATATCAAGATTAAGAGTATAAGAACATTCAATGAGCTAGAGAGGTAGTTTTATATATTCAGCACAAAAACACTTATCTCTACTTGGTCCGTCCAATACACAAAAATGTACTAGCATAAGAAGTTGGAACTGAACCATTTCCATAACCAAGATAGATTATATTTTAATCTTATGCTACAATCATCAAGATACTTTGCCCAGTTTCATCTTTGATTGTGAGCATTAACTTTATAACTTATAAAAACCGACAATTTAATCTTCCGCGCATGAGCTAAAGCTCCATACACTAAATCGTCTACTATATAAGTAAAAGGCACACATATGAACAAATGATCTATTTGAATTAAGATTTCATTTAATTGAATAAATAAATAAATAATTGTTCCAATAAATAAAACATAATACTATAATCAAACCACATGGTTAATAGTATATCCTAACAATCTCCCACTTAGACTCATAACCATGCATCTACAACTCTAATACCCATTTCTTCTACATGCTTGTCAAAATTCTGTGGCAAGCTTTTGGTAAACGGGTCTGCCAAATTGTCCGCTGATGCAATCTTCAAAACTTTTACCCCTCCCCTCTGAACAATGTCACAAATTAAATGATATTTACGCTCAATATGTTTGCTCCTCTTATGGCTTCGTGGTTCCTTCGAGTTTCCAACCGCACCACTATTATCACAATAAAGTGTAGTTGGTGCTTGTACTGAAGGGACAACACCAAGCTCTTTCAGGAAGTTCCCGAGCCAAACAGCCTCCTTGGCAGCCTCAGAGGCAGCCACATATTCGGCTTCCATGGTGGAATCAGCAACACATGATTGCTTAATACTCCTCCAAGTTATGGCTCCTCCTCCTAAGGTAAACACATGTCCTGAGGTAGATTTTCTACAATCTCTATCTGACTGGAAATCTGAGTCTGTATACCCAATGGGTAGAAGATCGCTTGAGTGAAAAACCAACATATAATCCCTAGTCCTTTTCAGGTACTTGATTATATGCTTAACGGCAGTCCAATGTTCTTTCCCAGGATTAGACTGAAATCTGCTAACTATGCCAACAGCAAAGCAGATGTCAGGTGTAGTACATAATTGCATACATAAGATTCCCTACAGTAGAAGCATAAGGGACTGCCTTCATCTTCTCGATCTCATCAGCCGTATTGGGAGGCTGATCCTTGGACAGAGAGATTCCATGCCTAAAAGAAAGGAATCCCTTTTTGGGATCTTGCATGCTAAATCTGGCGAGAATAGCATCAATATAAAGTGCTTGAGACAAGCCTAATATCCTTTGCTTGCGATCTCGCGTGAGCTTGATTCCAAGGATATGAGCTGCTTCCCCCAAGTCCTTCATATCAAAATGTGAGGACAACCACCCCTTGGCTGAATTCAACATGCCCATATTATTTCCTATGAGCAAGATATCGTCTACATACAGTACCAAAAATGCTACTTTTATCCATCCCATTTTTTATAGACACAAGACTCGTTTTCATATTGATCAAAACCGAAAGTCTTAATCGACTTGTCAAAACAAGTGTTCCATGCCCTAGATGCCTGTTTCAATCCATAAATGGATTTGTTCAACTTACACAGCATGTGCTCATTATCGCTTTTCTTGAAACCGTCTGGTTGTGCCATATAAATGCACTCATCAAGACTTCCATTAAGGAAAGCGGTCTTGACATCCATTTGTC
Source organism: Nicotiana obtusifolia (assembly GCA_002018475.1). Classification (NCBI taxonomy): domain Eukaryota; kingdom Viridiplantae; phylum Streptophyta; class Magnoliopsida; order Solanales; family Solanaceae; genus Nicotiana; species Nicotiana obtusifolia. The sequence goes on from MCJB01011675.1 coordinate 15,289, forward strand.
AAATCTCATAATCATAATGAGCAGCAGTAGATAAGAGGATTCTTATTGAATTAAGCATGGCTACCGGTGAAAAAGTTTCCTCATAATCGATCCCTTCTTTCTAAGTAAATCCGGAAGTTCTATGAACGTAATACTTGAGTAGCAAGTATTCCGCTAAAAGAATGAATGATCCTTAGGGTTGAATAGCTTTCTTTATATACACACATTTTTTTAGGGTAAACCCTAGCCAAAAACATGTAGCAGTGTCCTAACCCGCCAAGAATACTATTTTTCTTTTAATTTTGTTGTTCTAGAATATTCGGGCACAGCAGGGACCACAGATTTAATAACGAGGCTTCCTATTGTGGTATTAATTCAGAATATGAATGAACTAATCCTACCACAATAAATTACAATTTATTCCAATAGAAAATTATAATTGCACTCCTCTGTTTAATTTCGAAATCATCCATTAAAAACCTATTTAACTCCCCATGTTAAGATTACAGACACCAATCAAATAAATTAAATTACTGACAATTTAATTCATCGACTAATTTAATCCTTTATACTTTCGCTTAACTTATTTCATGTGATGGATACAAAATCCACCTGCAGGGTTTTCACATGAAAACTTATAAGCATCCATAAAGGGGTATCATCAATCTCAAGGTCAAGACACGGATTCTATCAACTAATTGTTATTTCACAAATGCACTTTGCCATTATCCAATTTACCAGGAATACATTAACTCGCAGTTGAGTCGTACCTTTTAATAAATCAAAAGAATGAACGAAGCACAAGGATCATAACAATCATATCAAGATTAAGAGTATAAGAACATTCAATGAGCAAGAGAGGTAGTTTTATATATTCAGCACAAAAACACTTATCTCTACTTGGTCCGTCCAATACAAAAAAATATACTAGCATAAGAAGTTGGAACTGAACCATTCTCATAATCAAGATAGATTATATTTTAATCTTATGCTACAGTCATCAAGATACTTTGCCCAGTTTCATCTTTGATTGTGAACATTAACTTTATAACTTATAAGAACCGACAATTTAATCTTCCGCGCATGAGCTAAAGCTCCATACACTAAATCGTCTACTATATAAGTAAAAGGCACACATATGAACAAATATTTAAATTAAGACTTCATTGAATTGAATAAATAAATAAATAATTGTTCCAAAAAAAATAGAACATAATACTATAATCAAACCGCATGGTTAATAGTATATCCTAACAATCTCCCACTTAGACTCATAACCGTGCATCTACAACTCTAATACCCATTTCTTCTACATGCTTGTCAAAAGTCTTATGTGGCAAGCTTTTGGTAAACGGGTCTGCCAAATTGTCCACTGATGCAATCTTCAAAACTTTTAACCCCTCTGAACAATGTCACGAATTAAATGATATTTACGCTCAATATGTTTACTCCTCTTATGGCTTTGTGGTTCCTTCGAGTTTGCAACCGCACCACTATTATCACAATAAAGTGTAATTGGTGCTTGTACTGAAGGGACAACACCAAGCTCTTTCAGGAAGTTCCCGAGCCAAACAGCCTCAGAGGCAGCCACATATTCGGCTTCCATGGTGGAATCAGCAACACATGATTGCTTAATACTCCTCCAAGTTATGGCTCCTCCTCCTAAGGTAAACACATGTCCTGAGGTAGATTTTCTACAATCTCTATCTGATGGAAATCTGAGTCTGTATACCCAATGGGTACAAGATCGCTTGAGTGAAAAACCAACATATAATCCCTAGTCCTTTTCAGGTACTTGATTATATGCTTAACGGCAGTCAAATGTTCTTTCCCAGGATTAGACTGAAATCAGCTAACTATGCCAACAGCAAATCAGATGTCAGGTGTAGTACATAGCATTGCATACATAAGATTCCCTACAGCAGAAGCATAAGGGACCGCCTTCATCTTCTCTATCTCATCAGCCGTATTGGGAGGCTGATCCTTGGACAGAGAGATTCCATGCCTAAAAGGAAGGAATCCCTTTTTGGAATCTTTGTAATACACCAATATTTTAAGTGAGGATATATTGGACATTTAGAAAATAATTTAAGTCCAAAACAAAAAAAAATAAAAAAATAAAGGAACAAATTAAACTAAATAAAACAAAAAGAAGAAAACCTAGTCAAACTAAAACAAAGGGAAAAGCCCACTGGAATTAAGAAAAAGGGGAAGAAACCTACTTTAACTAAAAAAAGGTTACGGTCCGAACAGGTAATGACTCCGTTAAGAATGCCCTGCATATTTTTCCCTCTTCTTCCGAAGAGAACCCTAGCAGCCGCCCCGTTGCTCACACACACACAGAATGCAGAGAAATTCGCCCACCTTCCTCTCACGTGACTCTCACCGGCATTCACTAACCTCCCAAAAGTTCATCTCACTCACACACTTCACGGGTACACACACACACACACGAAACAGCTGAGAACCAATTTTTGAATTTTACGAAATCAGATTTGAAGAAAAGAAACTTTGAAAGAACAGAGAAAAAAGGGAGATTTCAGTAAAGATTTGAGTGCTAATGGATTGCTGGAAGCTTTAAAGCTTATATACTTTTCCCTGGGCTTCTTAATTTTTGTTCAAGCTTAAATCGCTGCCTTCTGTTGTTGAAGCTTAACTCCATACCACTTGTTACTGTTTCCTTCCGTCCGTTCTCTATTTCAAGTCAAATTCGTCCATAACTTGGACTATCATGCAACTTACGCAGAACATTTATCTGCTTAATGAAAACGTCAAGACCACTTAGCATCTGCCATCTTATGTTCTTCTACAATACAAATGGGCAGATTGATCAAAGAAACTCGTACGGATCGCTCGAGGGTGACGAGTTGGAATTTCGGCACGAGTACTGTGAGTAGTAATCTTACCGCAATTTGTGTTTTCATGACTTGCATGATCTACACATGATTTTTAATATGAATATGTTACCGATTATTTTGAGTTGCATGTGGGATAAGTCTTTTACTCTATATGAAACCGAAATAGTTATTTGAGATGAATACCGTGATTTTAAATATTTTCGTTATCACTAGATCTGTTTTACCGTTACTTGAATTACTGTTATCGAAAGAAATTTATATGATTTGATAAGAACTGAATGCCCTATATTGTTTTAAAATAGTTTCTACGAGTATATACGGATTACAGAGACAAGTATAAATGGGAGTAGACATTGAAGGATCCCGTAGCTAACGGTGGGTTCGTTAGACCTGGTGCACCTTGTAATTACTGATTACTGTTATAGCCCTCGCTAGTGGGAAGGTAGAACTAGCATACCGTTACTGATTTCCCTCGAGTAGGGACTACCGATAATATGACTTCTGGTAAAGAAGTCCACAGTTATACCGATTACATGATCCGTTCATTGAAACCTCCACAAAATATGAATATTGATATTATACAGTGGTTATCGAGCTTATTACTGAATTGTTAATTATATTTGCTACAAGAAAAGCGTGATGAGACTGAAAATTATTTATTGTTTCTGAAAGGGCATTTTTATGTTATTTTCTCCTTGAGATACTAGCATATTTCTGACTTGTCCCCAAATAAAAACGGTTGTGGTTAAGTGTTATTACTCACTGAGCTAGCGACTCATTCCCCGCTAATTATTTTTATAGAGACAGCAGTTGACGCAGGCGAGGATCTCGTTAATTAGAGCGCACAGGTTGATATTTCTCGGTGAGCCTCGCACTTGTTCGCGTGGGCAGAGATTTTACTTATTGTTATGGTCTTTTCATTGAACTCTTCGAGTCGCTCCATAGTCATTATTTTAGTGTCATGCGTATTCTTTTATTATTATAGTCTTATGTTGAATATCGTTCTCATTTATCAAAGTTGGAGATAAATTAGTATTTCTAGCGGTTAGTTAGTGGTTTAGTTATGGATGTTTGGTTGTTGATTTGAGACAGGAAAGTTTTTGGGATGGTTCAAAAACAAAGGAAACTCTGTCCGATTTTCTGTAAAATTTTCGATGAGGCTTACTTGGGAACACTTGCTCCTAAGCGCCGTTCACAATCCTAAATTGGATCGTGAAAATCTTGCATGCTAAATTTGGCGAGAATAGTATCAATATAAAGTGCTTGAGACAAGCCTAATATCCTTTGCTTGCGATCTCGCGTGAGCTTGATCCCAAGGATATGAGCTGCTTCTCCCAAGTCCTTGATATAAAAATGTGAGGACAATCACTCCTTGACCGAATTCAACATGCCCACATTATTTCCTATGAGCAAGATATCGTCTACATACAGTACCAAAAACACTACTTTTTCTCCATCCCATTTTTTATAGACACAACACTCGTTTTCACATTGATCAAAACCGAAAGTCTTAATCGACTTGTCAAAGCAAGTGTTCCATGCTCTAGATGCCTGTTTCAATCCATAAATGGATTTGTTCAACTTACACAGCATGTGCTCATCACCGCTTTTCTTGAAACCGTCTGGTTGTGCCATATAAATGCATTCATCAAGACTTCCATTAAGGAAAGCCGTCTTGACCTCCATTTGCCAGATCTCATAATCATAATGAGCTGCAATAGATAAGAGGATTCTTATTGATTTAAGCATGGCTACCGGTGAAAAAGTTTCCTCATAATCGATCCCTTCTTTCTGAGTAAATCCTGAAGTTCTATGAACCTAATACTTGAGTGGCAAGTATTCGGCTAAAAGAATGAATGATCCTTAGGGTTGAATAGCTTTCATTATATACACACGTTTTTTTAGGGTAAACCCTAGCCAAAAACGTGTAGCAGTCTCCTAACCCACCGAGGATACTATTTTTCTTTTAATTTTGTTGTTCTAGAATATTCAGGCACAGTAGAGACCACAGATTTAATAACGAGGTTTCCTATTGTGGTATTAATTCGGAATATGAATGAATTAATCCTACCACAATAAATTACAATTTATTTCACTAGAAAATTATAATTGTACTCCTCTGTTTAATTTCGAAATCATCCATTAAAAATTTATTTAACTCCCCATGTTAAGATTACAGACAGCAATCAAATAAATTAAATTACTGACAATTTAATTCATCGACTAATTTAATCCTTTATACTTCCGCTTAACTTATTTCATGTGACGAATACAAAATCCACCTGCACGGTTTTCACATGAAAACTTATAAGCATCCATAAAGGGGTATCATCAATCTCAAGGTCAAGACACGGATTCTATCAACTAATTATTATTTCACAAATGCACTTTGCCATTATCCAATTTACCAGGAATACATTAACTCGCAGTTGAGTCGTACCTTTTAATAAATCAAAATAATGAACGAATCACATTGATCATAACAATCATATCAAGATTAAGAGTATAAGAACATTCAATGAGCTAGAGAGGTAGTTTTATATATTCAGCACAAAAACACTTATCTCTACTTGGTCCGTCCAATACCCAAAAATGTACTAGCATAAGAAGTTGGAACTAAACCATTCCCATAATCAAGATAGATTATATTATAATCTTATGCAACAGTCATCAAGATACTTTGTCCAGTTTCATCTTTGATTGTGAGCATTAACTTTATTACTTATAAGAACCGACAATTTAATCTTCTGCGCATGAGCTAAAGCTCCATACACTAAATCGTCTACTGTATAAGTAAAGGGCACACATATGAACAAATGATCTATTTAAATTAAGACTTTATTGAATTGAATAAATAAATAAATAATTATTCCAAAATAAAATAAAACATAATACTATAATCAAACCGCATGGTTAATAGTATATCCTAACAATCTCCCACTTAGACTCATAACCATGCATCTACAACTCTAATACCCATTTCTTCTACATACTTGTCAAAAGTCTTCTGTGGTAAGCTTTTGGTAAACGGGTCTGCCAAATTGTCCGCTGATGCAATCTTCAAAACTTTTACCCCTCCCCTCTGAACAATGTCACGAATTAAATGATATTTACGCGCAATATGTTTACTCCTCTTACGGCTTCGTGGTTCCTTCGAGTTTGCAACCGCACCACTATTATCACAATAAATTATAATTAGTGCTTGTACTGAAGGGACAACACCAAGCTCTTTCAGGAAGTTCTCGAGCCAAACAACCTCCTTGGCAGCCTCAGAGGCAGCCACATATTCGGCTTCCATGGTGGAATCAGCAACACATGATTGCTTAATACTCCTCCAAGTTATGGCTCCTCCTCCTAAGGTAAACACATGTCCTGAGGTAGAATTTATAGAATCTCTATCTGACTGGAAATCTGAGTCTGTATACCCAATGGGTACAAGATCGCTTGAGTGAAAAACCAACATATAATCCCCAGTCCTTTTCAGGTACTTGATTATATGCTTAACGGCAGTCCAATGTTCTTTCCCAGGATTAGACTTAAATCTGCTAACTATGCCAACAGCAAAGCAGATGTCAGGTGTAGTACATAGCATTGCATACATAAGACTCCCTACAGCAGAAACATAAGGGACCGCCTTCATCTTCTCTATCTCATCGGCCGTATTGGGAGGCTGATCCTTGGACAGAGAGATTCCATGCCTAAAAGGAAGGAATCCCTTTTTGGGATCTTGCATGCTAAATCTGGCGAGAATAGCATCAATATAAAGACAAGCCTAATATCCTTTGCTTGCGATCTCGCATGAGCTTGATTCCAAGGATATGAGTTGCTTCTCCCAAGTCCTTCATATCAAAATGTGAGGACAACCACTCCTTGACTGAATTCAACATGCCCACATTATTTCCTATGAGCAAGATATCGTCTACATACAGTATCAAAAACGCTACTTTTTCTCCATCCCATTTTTTATAGACACAAGACTTATTTAAACATTGATCAAAATCGAAAGTCTTAATCGACTTGTCAAAACAAGTGTTCCATGCCCTAGATGCCTGTTTCAATCCATAAATGGATTTGTTCAACTTACACAGCATGTGCTCATCACTGCTTTTCTTGAAACTGTCTGGTTGTGCCATATAAATGCACTCATCAAGACTTCCATTAAGGAAAGTCGTCTTGACATCCATTTGCCAGATCTCATAATCATAATGAGCAGAAATAGATAAGAGGATTCTTATTGATTTAAGCATGGCTACCGGTGAAAAAGTTTCCTCATAATCGATCCCTTCTTTCTGAGTAAATCCTGAAGTTCTATGAACGTAATACTTGAGTGGCAAGTATTCGGCTAAAAGAATGAATGATCCTTAGGGTTGTATAGCTTTCTTTATATACACACGTTTTTTTAGGGTAAACCCTAGCCAAAAACGTGTAGCAGTCTCCTAACCCACCGAGGATACTATTTTTCTTTTAATTTTGATTTAATAACGAGGCTTCCTATTGTGGTATTAATTCGGAATATGAATGAATTAATCCTACCACAATAAAATTATAATTTATTTCGCTAGAAAATTATAATTACACTCCTCTGTTTAATTTCGAAATCATCCATTAAAAACATATTTAACTCCCCATGTTAAGATTACAGACACCCATCAAATAAATTAAATTACTGACAATTTAATTCATCGACTAATTTAATCCTTTATACTTCCGCTTAACTTATTTCATGTGACGGATACAAAATCCACCTGTAGGGTTTTCACATGAAAACTTATAAGCATCCATAAAGGGGTATGATCAATCTCAAGGTCAAGACACGGATTCTATCAACTAATTGTTATTTCACAAATGCACTTTGCCATTATCCAATTTACTAGGAATACATTAACTCGCAGTTGAGTCGTACCTTTTAATAAATCAAAATAATGAACGAAGCACATTGATCATAACAATCATATCAAGATTAAGAGTATAAGAACATTTAATGAGCTAGAGAGGTAGTTTTATATATTCAGCATAAAAACACTTATCTCTACTTGGTCCGTCTAATACACAAAAATGTACTAGCATAAGAAATTGGAACTGAACCATTCCCATAATCAAGATAGATTATATTTTAATCTTATGCTACAATCATCAAGATACTTTGCCCAGTTTCATCTTTGATTGTGAACATTAACTTTATAACTTATAAGAACCGACAATTTAATCTTTCGCGCATAAGCTAACGCTCCATACACTAAATCGTCTACTATATAAGTAAAGGGCACATATATGAACAAGTGATCTATTTAAATTAAGATTTCATTGAATTGAATAAATAAATAAATAATTATTCCAAAAAAAATAAAACATATTATTATAATCAAACCGCATGATTAATAGTATATTCTAACAGGATGAACATATTAGAGGCAACCCTATGTGGATTCTACGTCAAAAATTAAAGAATATCTGTCAAAGACTCAGTAATTGGACTAGAGAAGGCGATATCTATGAGGAGCCGAAGAAGTTAGAAAAACAAATATCTTCTGTGGAAGAAGATATGATTTTGCACAACACGGCTGAGAAGAGGGCTGATTTAAATAAGCTAAAGGCAGAATTCATTCAATACTTAAAAGTCCAAGATGCAATCCTGAGGCAAAAGGCTAAAGCCAATTGGCTAAAAGATGGGGATAAAAATATATCATTCTTCCATGGGGTAATTAAAGGAAGTAGGAAAAGACTGAACATTCAAAAGATAAAGGATGACAATGGTGTATGGAGAGAAGGAGAGCAAGACATAGCTACGACTGCTATAGATCGCTTTCAAAAAATATTCAACCATGGTGATGCCTCACTTGACCAATCAGTACTAAACTGCCTAACGCCAAAAATCACCGACGAAGATAATGAAATGCTCACAGCTATTCCCACGTTGGAGGAAGTAGAAAGTAGCGTATTCCCGATTAGCATAGACAGTGCTCCGGGACCGGTTGGATGTATATAATGCAGTGTTGGCCTTCTTTCAAGGTGCTCCCATCCCGAGATTGTTTATTCATACCTGCCTAGTAATGATTCCAATGGTGGAATTCCCACAACAATTGTCAATTTAAGACCAATCAGCTTGTGCAATGTCTCAAGTAAGATCTTTGCGAAGATCTTAAATGCTAGACTCACTCAGCTTCTGCCTAAGATTATCTCCAATAATCAGTCAGGATTTATAAAGGGAAGGCTAATCTCTGAGAACGTTCTCCTTGCACAAGAAATTATAAAGGATATGGCTAAACCAAAAAAGGGTGGTAATGTAGTCCTGAAACTTGATATGGCCAAGGCGTACGACAGGGTAGACCGGTAATACTTGTGCAAACTAATGCAAATATTGGAGTTATCAAAGGAATGGGTGGATTTAATCTTCAACCTTATCTCAAGTAATCGATACTCCTTAATAGTAAATGGTCAAAGGTTTAGTTTCATGTCACAAAATGGAGGCAAGGGGATTCCATTTCACCCTCATTGTTTGTTTTGTGCACAGAGCTTCTCTGTAATGCTGAATGACTTACAAAATAAACGAAGGTACAGAGGCTTCTATATGAAAAGAGGTGGACCACAAGTGAATCATCTTGCATTTGCAGATGATATAATTTTGTTTATTAGCGGGCGCAGAAAAACCTTGAGATGGGTCATGAATACATTAACATCATATGAAAAGAATTCTGGACAGAAGATTAACAAGAATAAAAGTTGTCTCATGCTTCAACCTGGAGCTTCCTCACGGGCAATCAATAGAGTGATCAGTATCACTGGGATGCACTACAAAGACTTTTCCATAAAGTACTTGGGATGCCCTCTATTTGTGGGAAGACAAAAAATATCAAATTTTTCGGATTTAATCAATAAGGTGACAAATAGAGTTAAAGGGTAGCAGACTAAACTACTATCTACAGGGGAAGGCAATTCTTATAAGACATGTATTGCAAGCAGTTCCTATTCACCTCCTAGCCACTATGAATCCACCAAAAGGAGTATTCACACAAATTGAAAAGATACTTGCAAGCTTTTTCTGGAGAGGCTCGGATGGAAATGAGACATCATTGGATCTCGTGGAAAGCTTTATGTTTCCCATATCAGGGGGGAGGAGTCCACTTCAGAAGACTACATAATGTCAAAGAAGCATTCACAGCCAAGATTTGGTGGAACTTAAGACTGGAGACTCATTATGGAAGGACTTCAGGCTTTATGTGCGATCAAACAAAAAGTGGAGACAAATATTATCTGGTTCCCTAGAGAAGGAAAATTATCTTTCTGGTACAATGACTGGACAAAGCAAGGTCCGCTTTACAAACACCTGCCGAGTGATGTCAAGCCAAGGGATGTGCTGCTGAAAGATGTATTAGAAGAAAACAGTGGCAATATGAAAAAATAGAGGATGAGATCCCACATTCTGTCAAGAATATAGTTGACCAGCAACACTTGATTTTATCACCAGAAGTTCCTGACAAGGTAATATGGACAACAAACTCAACTGGAGTTTTTTATATGGAACAAACACGCCCCCTTCAAAATTGCATCTATGACGTGGAGGGCCCTAATGGATAGAGTTCCAACTGATGAGAGGATCGCTAAGTTTGGCTACACTCAAACAGAGCTAGAAACAGCTGAACATTTATTTTGTTCAGGAAGCTTTGCCCAGGCAGTGTGGAAAAGATTTGCAGGACCTTGTGGCATTTTAATAGACGGGATGCAACTCATGCAAGTAGTGCACAACTAGTGGAATCACAAAACTACTAACATAATTGCGTCTTTTATGGTGAAATTGTTGCCAGCCCTGATAATTTGGAAATTATGGTGGTCTAGATTATGGAAACGAAACTCCCTCAGTTTGCAGGTCTGAAAGTTTGATTTCCAACACACTATCTAATTTGACTAGTCAAAAGTGTGGAAGACATCTTGGAATCAAATACAAAAAGATGCTCGACCAACCAATAGGATTCAAGACATACAGACTAGTCATGTGGGTCAAACCACCAATAAGTGTTGATGGGAGTTGTGTGTAAGGCAATTGTGGTATTATCAGAGACAGCCTAGGCACTAGTAATTGGCCGGAAAGCAAAGCAATATTGTATGGTTTGCAACAAAGTGTACAGAGTATAATAGCACAAGAGATGAAGAAGCTAGTACATGAAGAGAATGTCCAAGTTTTTAATAGGGTAGCAGATAAATTAGCTTCCACAAGCCATATACATGAAATTAGATAGATGGGAGCAAAAACTCCTTATATGTAAAATTTTAGCATAGCGTGATGGACTTTCAAACTTTTATAGTGTGTGCTGGAGTTCATCTATGCTGGAATTTCATTTGTATTAAGTCTTGAACTCAAGGAGAATTTTTTAGACTTCTGCTAGCAACATTTCCTACCCGATGAAAATTTTCAAAAGTTCTAATTGCACCATTTCAAACTCAAGGAAAACTATTTAGAGTTCCAATTGCGCAATTTCTAACTCAACGAAAATTGCTTGGAGTTCCACTTGCTCAAAAAAAAAAAAAAAAAAATACGGGGGCCATAGTGTAATACCTCAATATTTTAAGTGAGGATATATTGAACATTTAGAAAATAATTTAAGTCCAAAATAAAATTAAAAAAAGGAACAAATTAAACTAATAAAATAAAATAAAACAAAAAGAAGAAAACCTAGTCAAATTAAAGCAAAAAGGGGAAGAAACCTACTTTAACTAATAGAAGGTCAAAGCCACAACTAAAAGAAAAGGAAAAAGAAAAAAAGGGGAACAAGCTGCGACTAAGACAAACAGAAGCAAAAAGGAATTGAAAAATAAGAGGAAATCCCCTTTAGCCAACGCACAACTGGGGATATTTGAACAAATACTCCTGACGGCTACATTCAAGAATGGAGTAAGTTTAATTGGAAAACTTTAGGAGAAAAAAAAATTGCAAAGATACAAGAGAGAGAAACAGAGGCGATAAGAGAGAGAAATACTCATCCACTACGAAGCTCCTTTACAGTCGCCAATGGCGACGCCGGCCGGTGAATTCCCGGCTAGCCAGCCCTCATCGACCTCCCTTCCACCAACACTAATCACTAATATGCCTCCTTCCAAACCCCTAGATTTCACCAAACTCCTACAACTAACAACCCTAAATTGCGCAGCCTCTTCTAACCCTAACCAAAAAAACTGACCCAATCCCTTTTAGGCGAGCAACCTTCATGCATGGACAACCGATTGTACAATTTACAGAAGCCGAAGTATCTCGCATGAACATTATCGAAGGTCTACAGTATACTGTTTTGGGAAAGTTCTCCTACGGTTGGCCAGATATACAGGAATTGAGAAGAATCATCCCTATCCAGTGCGGAATCAAAGGGGAATGCAACATTGGATTCTTCCGGGATAAGCTGGTACTTATCAGACTGACGTTATGGGAAGATTTCATCAAAATCACCTCCAAAAGCACATATTACTTAAAGGCGAAAGATGGATATGAATATCAGATGAGACAGCAAATATATGACACCAAATTCAAACCAGGAGAGGAAAACCCAATGGCAATGGCGTGGATTTCGTTCCCACATTTACTGCCCACATACTTTGTATGAGAGTGTCTTTTTTCTCTAGCTTCAGCTGTAGGTAAACCAGTCCATCTTGACTTAGCAACTATAAACAAAACAAGGCCAAGCTGTGCAAGAGTCAAGGTACTGGTAGACCTTTCAGCAGAATTGCCCAAAAAAGTTCGACTTGATATACAAAATGAAGCAACTGGGGAAATTAGAACAGATTGGGTGAAAATACAATACGATTACCTCCCCAAATACTGCAAGGAATGCAAGATACAAGGACACGACATGATAGAATGCTGGAATCTGCATCCGAAAATTCTGTGCACAAATAAGACTTCACAAAACAAAGAAGTGGAAAAAAGAGCAGCAAAAGGAAAAGAAATAGACTCAGGAAACCAAATGGAGCAGCAAAATAATCCAATTATGATTCTGGCAAGTGGTAAAGTGGTAAGCAATTCTACCCCCCAATGGAAAGAAGTTAGAGACAAAAGAACTCAAGGAAAAGATAAGCTCAATACTGGAAAGCTATCCCAGCAAATCCAGGTTGCAAACAAATTTGAGGCTCTTCAAATTGATACAGTCTCTCATAGTGCAGAAAAGCAAGATACAGAAAACTCGGAAAGGGAATATTCAGTAAGCAAGCATTTGAATTCTGAAATAGCTGATAAACTATTAGCCCCAATGGAAAGAACAGAACAAGCACTCACATTTGTAGCAATGGATAAAAATCAACACTTGGAAAACATTGACAGAGAAGTAAGCCAACTATCAGAGGGGGAATCAGCACAAACAGTCAGTCCAAATACCATGAAAACAGCTACAGCCCCAGTCACCATACTATCAGCAGAAACCAGCATCAAAACAGTTGAACAAAGCAATAGCAGGGATGACAATGCACTAACAGCAGCAACAGAAATAGCAGTCATCAAGGAACCAATTGAAATCAATGGCAGCACAGGGGAAAGGACAAATGCATTCACTTCTCAGTGGGTCAAGAAGAGTTTCTACAACAACCGCATAAACACAACAAACACACAACAACTTTGTACCATTCCACAGTCAATCGGCAACATACAACAACCAGCCACAATGGTTTCAGGCAGTAACATAATTCAATAAAAAGAAAGAGAGCAGAGGAAAGATAATATACAAATGAGGGTACAGACAAAAGCAACAGCTGATAGAAACTCAGAACACATCTCTGGGAAACTATGGGCTGACCAATTGGAAGAAGGTTCAGAAGAGGGAGAACTTCCAGCAGGTATACAAAGCGAGGAGGAAGATATTGACAAAAGGCAAGAACAGCAACACCAAAAGGATAAACAGGGGTTAACCAATTGTCAAGATATAAGCTTAAAGTTAGGATCTCTAAGGGCTCAACTACAGACTATCCTCAAGCCTAGAGATCCTTTGACATCAGCAAAAAACATCAACATACTTACAGCAACAACCACTGGAAAGGACATGGATGATGAAGACATCACACAGAATGTCAAAACTGCAGCAAGGCAAGGAGACCTATCACCACTACAAGTCAATAAGCTAATTGGAAAAGGGAGCCCTTCAAGAAGGCAAACAAAAGACAACAGGGAATTGGCCACAAAGTTGAATCTTCCAAAAGGAGCATCTGCTCATTTGCAAAAAATACAATGAAAGCAATTATATGGAACATAAGATCAGTGAAAACTATGCAAGCTTTCGAAAGACTGATCACACTCAACAACAAGTACCATTTTGATTTCAATGGAACCAAAACAACAACTCAGGAAATTAGAACAATACAGGAGAAGAATAGGCATGACTCAAGCTTTTGCAAATATGTTCAACAAAATATGGGTTTTCCTGAATGATGAATACAATGTCACACTGCTCCATGACACAGTACAGCAGCTCACAATGCAGTTACAAGAGAAGAACTAATCCTCACCCTAGTCTATGCCAAGTGCACACCAGAAGAAAGAGTTGAATTATGGGATTCCATATATGATCTGTCTCAAACAATCAATAGTCCATGGTTATTGGGTGGGGATTTCAATGTTATATGTGAGCAAGAAGAAAAATATGGAGGTCTTCCAGTCCCTTTCAATGAAGTAGACGATTTCAATCATTGTATAAATATCAGCTGCTTAACAAACTTGGGCTTCAAGGGAAGCATCTTCACATGGTGGAATGGGCGAGCAGATGAGGAATGCATATTCAAACGACTAGACAGATGCTTAGCTAATCAACTGCTACAACAGGCTTTCCCAATAATAGAGGTCACTCATCTTCCAAAAATAGGATCAGATCACAGTCCTTTACTGATTCAATTGGGCCGGGAACCAATCAGGATCAAAAAGACATTCAAATTCCTCAATTTCTGGACCAAGCAAGAATCTTTCCAAGATGTGGTCAAGGAAAACTGGCAAGCAGACTTTCAAGGAGACCCTTTCATCATCTTCAACTATAAATTGAAAAGGCTAAAGAAAGCTTTAACACTGTGGAGTAAGGCAACTTTTGGAGATATTTTCCAGATCATTGCAAGCTTGGAAGAAGTGGTTCAAGTTCATGAAAATGAATTTGAAGAGAGACCTACTGCTCAAAACAGAGAAAGACTGCAAAAGGTTCAGGCACATTTGGTGAGATATTTAGCAGTGGAAGAACAATTTTGGAAACAAAAAGCAGGGATGTCCTGGTTCAAGGATGGAGATAGAAACACTAAATTCTTTCACAATCATGTTAATGGAAGAAGGAAAAGACTGCAGCTTAAACGAATCAAGAATAATTCTGGAATCTGGCTAGAGGAGCAAGAGCAAATAGTGGAAGCAGCAATCTCCTTTTACAAAGATCAATTCACTGAACAAAACACTCCCATGAATTTCAGAATTTTGGACAACATTGAGCATCTAATCAGTCCACAACAGAATAGAGAGCTTAACAGAATACCAACAAAAGATGAAGTCAAAAAAGCAGTCTTCAGTCTAAACAAAGACAGTGCAGGGGGTCCTGATGGTTTCACAGGTACATTTTATCAGTCATGCTGGGAAATAATAGAAGACGACATCCAAAACATGGTAACAGCTTTTTTCTCAGGCAGATCCCTCCCCAAAAGCATAACACATACAAACCTCGTGCTTATCCCTAAGAAGAAAGAAACACAAACTTTCTCAGACCTAAGACCAATCAGTTTGAGCAACTTCATCAACAAGGTTTTCTCAAGGATCATTCATGAGAGGCTGCTGCACATCCTCCCCTATTTAATCTCACAGGAACAAGCTGGTTTTGTCAAAGGCAGAACAATAGTTAAAAATGTGATGCTGGCACAGGAAATAATCACTGACATAGGGAAAAAAGTAAAGGCAGGACCAAATGTGGTTATGAAGCTAGATATGACCAAGGCATTCGACAGAATATCTTGGCTATACATAGCAAATGTTCTAAGAAAAATGGGACTTGATGAGACCTTTATAGGAATGATCATGGACATTCTTGGCAACAACTGGTACTCCATCCTCATTAATGGCCAGCCAAATGGTTTCTTCAAGTCTGCAAGAGGGGTCAAACAAGGAGACCCACTATCACCCACTCTTTTCATCGTTGCTGCAGAAGCTCTTTCAAAAGGACTAAATGCACTTCATCAAAGAACAGGCTTCAAAGGTTTTGGACTGCCAAGGAGAAGTCCAAGGATTAATCATCTAGCATATGCAGATGATATGATCATCTTCTGCTCGACTGATCCCAATTCACTCCAGATGATTATGGAAACTCTAAAGGACTATGAGGCAGCATCAGGACAATTAATTAACACAAGTAAGTCAGCTATTTATCTCCATCATTCTGCATCAACTGGGATAGTAGAAAGAACAGAAAGAATCACAGAAATTGCAAGGCAGTCCTTCCCATTCACCTATCTAGGGTGCCCAATTTTCTACTCAAGAAAGAAAATCATCTACTATCAAGACACAGTGAGCAAGATTCAAGACAGACTACATTCATGGAAAGGGAAATTGCTCTCAATAGGAGGAAGGGCCATACTGATCAAGCATATCCTGCAAAGCATGCCAATACATCTTCTGTCAGCAAGCAATCCTCCCAAGCAAGTAATCAACAATATTCACAAATTATTTGCCCAATTTTTCTGGAGCAGCACAGTTGGAGGTATTAGTAGACACTGGGCATCTTGGGAGAACCTCTGCCTGCCATAGGAGGAAGGTGGAGTAGGATTCAGATCACTTCATGACTTATCCAAGTCTCTTTTCTGCAAAATATGGTGGAATTTCAGATCAAAGCCTAGCTTATGGAGTGCTTACATGTCTCAGAAATACTGTAAAAATCACAATGCAGTTACTGTACAATGGAGGAAGGGATCACAGATTTGGAAGAAGATGTTGGAAAGCAGGGAGATTATAGAACATCAAATAGCTTGGCAACTAATGATGGGATCTTCACTTTTCTGGTATGATAACTGGACTAGACTTGGAGCACTTTATTTCCTTACTCCCCCAAATTTTCACATTGATGAAACACTCCAAAATGTGAGTGATACAATGCTGAATGGCAACTGGAATCAGCAACAGTTATCAACACACCTGCCTCAAGAGCTGGCAGAACACATTGTCCTCAATATTAAGCCTCCAAGAGCTGAATATATAATGGACTCCCCATACTGGATGCTTCAACATCAAGGCCAATTCACAGTTAAATCAGCATGGGAGTACCTAAGGAATAGGGATGATCCGAAATTGACATATGAGAAGATTTGGGTAAAGGGACTTCCTTTCAAAGTTGCTTTCTTCATGTGGAGAGTGTGGAGAACTAAATTGCCACTGGATGATATTCTTAAAAAATGGGGATATCAATTACCTTCAAAATGCTGGTGCTGTACAGAACCAAAGGAGGAGACCATCAATCACCTTTTCTACACATCACAAACTGCCAACTTGGTATGAAAACACTTTATGCAAACAGCAGGTATCTATACTGATGATCTTAGCTTCCACCAGGCCATAACAAAATGCTGGACTGTCCAAACAGTCAGCAGACTCAAACCAATCATTCAGGCACTTCCAGCATGCATCACATGAGAATTGTGGAAAAGGAGAAATAGCTACAAACATGGAGATCCAGTAACAGTAGGCAGAGTAATTTATCAAATTACCACAACACTGCAAAATCTGGTACTAATCAGGAAGCCAGGACTTCAGGTTCCCCACAAATGGCAGGACATCATACAGGTGCTAGAGAACTATACTCCAAAGTTAAGCTACAAAAAGGTCATCTGGAAAACTCCAATGACAGGATGGATAAAGATTAACACTGATGGAGCATCAAGGGGAAATCCAGGAAGAAGCTCAATTGGATTCTGTATTAGAAATGAAACAGGGGACCTCATTTATGCTCTTGGTACAGGAATATTACAAAGGACAAACACAGACGCAGAAACAAAAGCAATACTGGAAGCAATGAGATACTGCAGCACTCAAAAACTCACCAACATATGGCTTGAGATTGACTCAATGATTCTAAACAACATCATTAATGGTACTCTGAAACCACCCTGGAGTATAGCTGATCATATTGAGGACATCCTTCAACTTAAAGAATCCCTCGGACTGATTGTCTCCCACATCTATAGAGAGGGAAACAAATTAGCTGATCATCTTGCCAATTATGCGCTCAACTTTGGTAGAATTGAATGCAATCACTTCAATCAACTTGATTCAACTGGCAGGAAAATACTTAACGCAGACAAATTGCAATGCCCATACATAAGAGTGAAAGTTTCAAATTGATCTAAGGGCAGCATTCAATAACACCATGGACAGATGAAGTAGATATCTACCTCTCTTTGCATCAATTTGGGGTACAACTTTAACATTTTCAAAATTGGATTTTATTTTTTATTAGGAGGTAAGGTTTATGTCCCCCTCCACTTGTGTAATCTGCTTTTATTAAGATAATAAAATTTCCTATTTCACCCCCCAAAAAAAAAAAAAAGAGTAAGTTTAATTGTTTAGGGCTATTACAGTAATAAGAAGGGATTTTCAAAGAAGGTTGTTTCCTCGCGTGAGTGGAAAAGCTAATAGGAACTATTAGCTTTGATTATATTACAATGAATTAAGAGATATGAGGCACTGCTATTTGGTTTCCTTGCTATTACAGTCATTACTTGAATGATTTTGGAGAAAGAGATTCAAATATGTTTCCTTGCTTGCTCACGATTTGAACCAAAAAGGAGTCCGAAAACCGAGTAGGGCGAAAGTCCACTAATTCGAAATTTCAACAATGATGTGGCGATACCGTCGCGGGAGATAGAGCTAGTGGCTGACGAGTTTTCTCATGTGGATCCTATTATAGAGGTGAGCCACCGCATTGTTCGTGGAGGCTTTCGTTCAGGTTTATCCAGTTCGTGTTAGATTGATCGGAGGAGGTTGTACGGATCGCTCGAGGTGACGAGTTTGATATTTTACACGAGTACTGTGAGTAGTAATCTTACCACAATTTGTGTTTTCATAACTTGCATGATTTGCACATGATTTTTAATATGAATATGTTACCGATTAGTTTGAGTTGCATGTGGGACAAGTCTTTTACTCGATATGAAACCGAAATAGTTATTTGAGATGAGTACCGTGATTTTAAATATTTTCGTTGTCACTAGATCTATTTTATCATTACTTGAATTTACCGTTATCGAAAGAAATTATATGATTTGATAAGAACTGAAATGCCCTATATTGTTTTAAAATAGTTTCTACGAGTATATATGGATTACAGAAACAAGTATAAATGGGAGTAGACACTGAAGGATCTCGTAGCTAACGGGAGGTTCGTTAGACCTGGTGCACCTTGTAATTACTGATTACCGTTATAGCCCTTCCTAGTGGGAAGGTAGAACTAGCATACCGTTACCGATTTCCCTCGTGTAGGGACTACCGTTATATATGACTTCTGGTAAAGAAGTCCACAGTTATACCGATTACATAATCCGTTCATTGAAACCTCCCAAAATGTGAATACTGATATTATACAGTGGTTACCGAGCTTATTACTGAATTGTTAATTATATTTTACTACAAGAAAAGCGTGATGAGACTGAAAATTATTTATTATTTCTGAAAGGGCATTTTTATGTTATTTGCTCTTTGAGATACTAGCATGTTTCTGACTTGTCCCCAAATAAAAACGATTGTGGTTAAGTGTTATTACTCACTGAGCTAGCGACTCATTCCCCACTAATTTTTTTTTTTAGAGACATCAGTTGACGCGGGCGAGGATCTCGTTAATTAGAGTGCACAGGTTGATATGTCTCGGTGAGCCTCGCACTTGGTCGCATGGGCAGAGATTTTACTTATTGTTATGGTCTTTTCATTGAACTCTTAGAGTCGCTCCATAGTCATTATTTTAGTGTCATGCGTATTCTTTCGTTATTATAGTCTTATGTTGAGTATCGTTCTCATTTGTCAAAGTTGGAGATAAATTAGTTCTAGTGGTTAGTTGGTGGTTTAGTTATGGTAGAGACTTGTATTGGTTAGTTGACAAGTTGTCAATTGTTTGGTATAATATTAGGATGTTTGGTTGTTGATTGAGACAGGAAAGTTTTTGGGATGGTCCAAAAACAGGGGAAACTCTGTCCCATTTTCTGTAAAATTTCCGATGAGGCTTACTTGGGAGCACTTGCTCCTAAGTGCCGGTCACAATCCTAAATTGGGTCGTGTCAAAGTTGGTATCAGAGCTCTAGGTTATTCTTGTGACTAATGGAGCACACGTCAGTAGTAGAATCTCAATTATGGTTATGTAGCCGGCCATTCCCATAATCGTGATTCTGCGAGAGCGTGATAGGATGTGTCTTGTCTTTCTTTCTTATTCCTCCGTACGTGTAGTGATTAGGGCCAAATAACTGAATCTGTCATTACTTATCCTATTCGTGTATGGCTCGGACCAATTATCTTATAATAGAATTTGGCTAGAGGTTCAACCTTCAAAGACGTCAAATTTCGCCAATGGACATGCAACCATCTCAGAGGAAAGAAATACTACATAAGTAGTATACAAGACCAGTGAGAGATTCATACAAGACCAGTGAAAGGTTCATTGTGCCATATGAGGTGCTTCCTGGTAAGATGCGTAAGAGAGTCCATTTCGGAAATTTATACTAGTCTACCACTACAGCGATAGAGGAGTGCTATCACAAAAAGGTACTTATCTCCATGAAGAAAAAAAAAATTGAGATATTTATGGATATATAATAAACGCAAGAAGAATGAGCAACAGAATAGGGGCTCTAAAGTCCTCATGCACCTAGAAGATTATAGGGAACAACAAAATATTCTTAATAAGGTTCCTAAAGTTGAAACTTCTAAGTTTACTATTTTTGATAGTTCAAAGGATCTTTAAAGGTTTTAGCAAAATACTTACCACGTTATGAGCTATAGGATATTTCATGAAGAGGCCTATGGAACAGGAAACTTTTAGACTAGAGAACATGGCGAATACATGAAATGCTACTGTACTCTTAGGGATGCCAACAAGAGCAACAAAACTAATTTGGGAATAATATCACTAACGTGTTTATGAATCACTTCCTTCTTGGCAGTTTATGGCGTGAACTTGCCTACTAGATTATTTAAGAAATTGATTTAGATGATTGGTATACTTACATATAACACCAAACTTTCTCAGCTGGATACGCAAGCAACATCTTAAGTTTAGAGGCTTGTTGAAAGATTGGTTAATTGTTTAAACAAGGTAGTAACTACATATATGAAGACTTAAACCTATTCTTTAGCAGTTGCACTTAGCAGAAAGATTGAAAAGTTGGACATGATAGGCGTGCAAGAACTCACATAATAAGATCGAGATTAGAATATCATTTAATATGGATTTTAAATATGAGTTGAAGATCTAAAAATCAAAGGCATTTTGAGATATTAAGCGATCCTTTTTGGGTTACTACTTATGTGAAAAATCTATAGTAGTTAGACATGTGTTTAAAGCTTTTAAGATTCAAGTTAAGAGAAAGATACTCTAGCTGACCTTATTGTACTTGATATGATTGACTTTGACATGCTGATGGGAATGGACTGGTTATCTTCTTGCTATGCTATAGTCGATTGTCATGCAAAGATAGTTAAGTTTGAGATACCAAAAGAACTTAGTTTTATTCTAAGAGGGAGTCAGGTTCCAGAGACTTGCAAAATTGTATCTTTTATGAAGGCTCAACGACTTTTGAAGAAAGGTTGCTTGGGTCTCTTAGCTATTGTAAATGACACAAGAAAGGGAACAATTAGTATAGAAAATGTACCCGTAGTGAGAATTTTCTGATGTATTTCCTGAGGATTTACCAGGATTGCCTCCAGTACGAGAAATAGACTTTGGTATTGATTTGCTACCTGACACATAGCCCATATCGATACCCCCATATCGAATAGCACCAGCAGAGTTGAGGGAGCTAAAACAGCAGTTACAAGATTTGTTAGATAAGGGTTTTATTAGACCTAGTGTATCACCATGAGGTGCACCGGTACTATTTGTAAAGAAGAAAGACGGATCCCTGAGAATGTGTATTGACTACAGGCAGTTGAACAAGATAACAATACGCAATAAATATCCCTTGCCTCGTATAGATGACATGTTTGATAAGTTACAAGGAGCTGCCCACTTTTCAAAGATTGACCTTCGTTCTGGTTATCATCAACTTAGAATCAAAGATGAAGATATTTCTAAGACTGCTTTCAGAACTCGATAAGGGCACTATGAGTTTCTTGTGATGCCTTTCGGACTGACTAATGATCCAGCTGCATTCATGGATGTAATGAATAGGGTGTTCATCCCGTTTCTGGATAGATTTGTAATAGTATTTATTGATGACATACTGATATATTCTTGTAGCCAAAGAGAACACTAGAATCATCTCAGAACTGTGTTGCAACATTGCGAGAACATCGACTTTATGCTAAGTTCTCGAAGTGTGAATTCTGGCTAGACTCGGTAGCATTTTTGGGGCATGTTGTATCTAAAGATGGAATTATGGTAGATCCTAAGAAGACCGAAGTTGTGCAGAAATGGCCCAGACCTACTTCTCCTGCAGAGATTCACAGCTTTTTAGGCTTAGCAGGCTATTACAGGCGTTTTGTGCAGGATTTCTCCAGAATAGCATCGCCGCTGACCAAGCTAACACAGAAAAATGCAAAGTTTCAGTGGACGGAGGAATGTGAGCAAAGCTTTCAGAAACTCAAAACGTGTCTGACAACTGCACCAATATAAGCCTTACCATCAGGTCCTGGAGGATTTACAGTATTCTGCGACGCCTCGAGGGTGGGATTAGGATACGTTCTCATGCAAAATGGTCGTGTTATAGCTTATGCTTCGAGACAATTGAAAAAGCACGAGCAAAACTATCCTACACATGATTTGGAGATGGCTGCAGTGGTATTTGCTCTAAAAATTTGGAGGCATTATCTATATGACGAAACTTGTGAGATTTATGCTGACCATAAAAGTCTGAAGTATCTTTCAGCAGAGAGATCTAAATCTTCGACAGCGTGATTGTTCTATTTTGTATCATCCTGGAAAAGCCAATGTGGTGGCTGATGCATTGAGTAGAAAATCTATGGGGAGTTTGGCACATATAGCCCCTGCAAAGAGACGTTTAGCCAAAGATATTCAGAGACTAGAAGATACAGGTATCAGATTTAGTGTCGGAAATTCAGAGGCATTGTTGGCTTGTGCTCAGGCTAAGTCTTCATTAGTTGAGCGCATTAAGGCCACCCAATATGAGGATGAACGATTATGTAAATACAGAGATGAGGTCTTAGCTGGTAAAAGCAAGGATATGATTGTTGAAAGTGATGGTGTTCTTCGAATGGGTGACAGGCTATGTGTAGCAGACGTAGATGGGTTGAGACATGCTATTCTTAAAGAAGCTCACAACACTAAATACACTATACATCCTGGATCCACAAAAATGTACCATGACCTGAAGCAATTTTATTAGTGGGAAGGTATGAAGAAAGATGTTGCTAACTTTGTTTCTAGTTGTTTGACTTGTCAGC
>MCJB01011675.1:38852-91488 GCA_002018475.1 Nicotiana obtusifolia
GAAGACTACATATGGTGGAGTCAGGTATGCACAGATATTTATGAACGAAATTGTCCGACTTCACGGAGTTCCAGTATCCATCATCTCTGATAGAGGATCACAGTTCACTTCACGCTTTTGGAAATCTTTTCAAGAAGCATTGGGTACACGAGTAAATCTTAGTACTGTATTTCATCCACAGACAGACGGGCAGTCTGAACGTACTATTTAGATCTTGGAGGTTATGTTGAGAGCTTGCACTCTTGAGTTTGGAGGTAGTTGGGACACTTATCTACCATTAGCTGAATTTGCTTACAACAATAGCTTCCAGTCCAGTATTCAAATGGCACCGTACAAAACATTGTATGGTAGAAGATGTCGTTCTCCTATCAGATGGTTTGAAGCTGGTGAGACTAACTTATTGGGACCCGACCTAGTACAAGAAGCTATGGACAAGGTCCAGTTGATCAGATAGAGATTGCTTGCAGCTCAAAGTAGACAAAAGTCTTATGCTGATAAGAGAAGAAGAGATTTAGTGTTCACAATTGGGGACAAAGTGTTCCTACGAGTCTCTCCTATGAAAGGTGGGATGCGGTTTGGGAAAAGAGGCAAGTTGAGCCCTAGGTTTATAGGATCGTACGAGATACTAGGCCGAGTGGGAGCGGTGGCTTGTCGTTTGGCACTTCCTCCTGAGTTATCTTTTATTCACCCAGTGTTTCATGTCTCCATGCCAAGAAAATGTATATCAGACTTATCTCAGGTGCTAGAAGCACCAACTATACCGCTTGATGAGAAGTTGTCTTACGAGGAAGAGCCGATGGCAATTGTTGATAGACACATAAGAAAACTACGGTCAAAAAAAATTGTGTTCGTGAATGTCTTATGGAGAAATCATACTGTTGAAGAAGCTACATGGGAAATAGAAGATGTTATGCGAGTCAAGTATCCTCATTTATTTCAGTTTACAGGTACGTACTTGAGTTAAATTCGGGGGCCGAATTTCATAAGGTGGGGAGGATGTAATACCCCAATATATTAAGTGAGGATATATTGAACATTTAGAAAATAATTTAAGTCCAAAATAAATAAATAAAATAAAGGAACAAATAAAACTAATAAACAAAAAGAAGAAAACCTAGTCAAATTAAAACAAAAAGGGGAAAAAACCTACTTTAACTAAAAGAAGGTCAAAGCTACAACTAAAAGAAAAGGGAAAAGGAAAAAGGGGAACAAGCTGCGACTAAGACAAACAGAAGCAAAAAGGGATTGAAAAATAAGAGGAAATCCCCTTTAGCCAACGCACAACAGCGGATATTTGAACAAATACTCCTGACGGCTACATTCAAGAATGGAGTAAGTTTAATTGTTTAGGGCTATTACAGTAATAAGAAGGGATTTTCAAAGAAGGTTGTTTCCTCGCGTGAGTGGAAAAGCTAATAGGAACTGTTAGCTTTGATTATATTACAATGAATTAAGAGATATGAGGCACTGCTATTTGGTTTCCTTGCTATTACAGTCATTACTTGAATGATTTTGGAGAAAGAGATTCAAATATGTTTCCTTGCTTGCTCACGATTTGAACCAAAAAGGAGTCCGGAAACCGAGTAGGGAGAAAGTCCACTAATTCGAAATTTCAACAATGATGTGGAGATACCGTCGCGGGAGATAGAGCTAGTGGCTGACGAGTTTTCTCAAGTGGATTCTATTATAGGGGTGAGCCACCGCATTGTTCGTGGAGGCTTTCGTTCAGGTTTATCCAGTTCGTGTTACATTGATCGGAGGAGGTTGTATGAATCGCTCGAGGTGACGAGTTTGATATTTGACACGAGTACTGTGAGTAGTAATCTTACCGCAATTTGTATTTTCATAACTTGCATGATTTGCGCATGATTTTTAATATGAATATGTTACTGATTATTTTGAGTTGCATGTGGGACAAGTCTTTTACTCGATATGAAACCGAAATAGTTATTTGAGATGAGTGCCGTGATTTTAAATATTTTTGTTGTCACTAGATCTATTTTACCGTTACTTGAATTTACTGTTATCGAAAGGAAATTATATGATTTGATAAGAACTGAAATGCCCTATATTGTTTTAAAATAGTTTCTACGAGTATATATGGATTACAGAGACAAGTATAAATGGGAGTAGACATTGAAGGATCC
Source organism: Nicotiana obtusifolia (assembly GCA_002018475.1). NCBI lineage: Eukaryota > Viridiplantae > Streptophyta > Magnoliopsida > Solanales > Solanaceae > Nicotiana > Nicotiana obtusifolia. The sequence continues at coordinate 41,000 of MCJB01011675.1, forward strand.
CGTAGCTAACGGGAGGTTCGTTAGACCTGGTACACCTTGTAATTACAGATTACCGGTATAGCCCTCTCTAGTGGGAAGGTAGAACTAGCATACCGTTACCAATTTTCCTCGTGTAGGGACTACCGTTATATATGACTTCTGGTAAAGAAGTCCACAGTTATACCGATTACATAATCCGTTCATTGAAACCTCCCAAAATGTGAATACTGATATTATACAGTGGTTACCGAGCTTATTACTGAATTGTTTATTATATTTTACTACAAGAAAAACGTGATGAGACTGAAAATTATTTATTATTTCTGAAAGGGCATTTTTATGTTATTTGCTCTTTGAGAATACTAGCATGTTTCTGACTTGTCCCCAAATAAAAACGGCTGTGGTTAAGTGTTATTACTCACTGAGCTAGAGACTCATTTCCCGCTAATTTTTTTTTCCAGAGACAGCAGTTGACGCGGGCGAGGATCTCGTTAATTAGAGCGCACAGGTAGATATTTCTCGGTGATCCTCGCACTTGTTCGCGTGGGCAGAGATTTTACTTATTGTTATGGTCTTTTCATTGAACTCTTAGAGTCGCTCTATAGTCATTATTTTTGTGTCATGCGTATTCTTTCGTTACTATAGTCTTATGTTGAGTATCGTTCTCATTTGTCAAAGTTGGAGATAAATTAGTTCTAGTGGTTAGTTGGTGGTTTAGTTTTGGTGGAGACTTGTATTGGTTAGTTGACAAGCTGTCAATTGTTTGGTATAATATTAGGATATTTGGTTGTTGATTGAGATAGGAATGTTTTTGGGATAGTCCAAAAACAGGGGAAACTCTGTCCCATTTTCTGTAAAATTTCCGATGAGGCTTACTTGGGAGCACTTGCTCCTAAGTGCCAGTCACAATCCTAAATTGGGTCGTGACACATAGTTTCTAATGTAGAAATAAAATCATAATTGGGTAATTTTATGGTGATATGTAAGAATATAATGGGTAAAATTTTGGATGGTTTCTGAAAATGTAATTCCCTCCGAAATGTACAAAGAAAATTATAATGGGGGATTTCACATTTTTATTAAAAAATCAAACTTCATGGAGTAATTTTTTCCTGGAGTAGTGCAAGCTCCATGAATTTTTACTGAAGATTTTGAACTTCAACAGTAGAAAAAGATTTTACTGCGAAATTTTCCTTTCTAATCCAGATAGACGGCAGGACGGTCCTTTTCTATAAATAGATAATTTATCAAAGCTGGAGTGCTATTACCATTTAATTTATCCTCTGGCATCTGATATGTGTTAGACTGAGTTGATGTCCAAAAATAAAATACTAGTAAAAAAAATAGATCCATTCACAAAACAATAACTGGTTTGTTTCCATATACCGTCTTCTGATACTAATTTTAACCAAACACTTACAAATATGTTACTCTCAACTGCGATAGATATTCTTCATTAGAGAAAGCAGAAAAAGGACACAAAATAATCTGTTGTTTATCAAAATATAGTCAATCTTTGACGTCGTCAAAATTTTAAAAAGAAAACGAGAAATTAAAGTAGAATTAATATTTTAGTCACAATCTATATGAAGGGCTTAATTAATATGGAATTGTTAGAAGCATATAGTAGTAATTAAATGATGGGGGCGCTTCAGATCTCTTTCTTTCTCTTACTTGGGATGTTTGTACCCCCAAGTTCTTGTGTGTCAAGTTACAAGATCTCAGTGCCATTTAATAGAAGCAGTTTTCCATCAGATTTCATCTTTGGAGCTGCCTCTGCTTCTTATCAGGTTTTTGTATTAAATATCTTTGTTAATGCATTTCTTCATATATAATTCCTTCTAATGGCTATATATGTTTGCGTAGTATGAAGGAGCAGCAAATGAAGATGGTAAAGGTCCTAGTATCTGGGATACCTTTACCCACAATCATCCTGGTAATTAATAATGTCCTTTTTCCCCTCTAACCCACCAACTCTATCTTTTATACCAAAATTTTAACTCCCTAACTCTGTCAATTATTTTCAATCTTCTTGTGATCATATGCCACAAAGGTCAAAAGTAGAATTTACCAATAACCTAGGGATCAAAAGTGCTATTATTATAGGGTTTTTTTTAAAAGAAAAAAAACTGTTTCTTGATGTTTCTGCAGAAAGGATAGCTGATCAGAGCAACGGTGACATAGCCCTTGACTTTTACCATCGTTACAAGGTATTTATTCAAGTATTATTGAAGTAAGAAGCAAAAATCCAACGAAGTGAAAGTTTTTGCCAATGGAAATATCCATTGGTTCTAAATGCTAATTACACTTGTATTCTAATGCTACAATATTATTAATGTTCCTTAGGATGACATAAAGCTAATGAAATTTGAAGGGTTAAATGGTTTCAGATTTTCCATCTCCTGGTCAAGAGTTTTACCATGTAAGAGTACTTCTCTTGGATTATACTTTATTGCAATATTTTATGTTATGCCATAAAAGTTTAGTAGGACACACATGACAAAGAATAATTATAATCTCCAGCCAAAGAAAAAATTACCATGATATATATGGACAAAGAACATTTCAAATTGCATATTATATCAAATACAAAATTTGTGCTCTGTATGATTTGATTGACATGCAATTCAAAGCACGAAGTGCCTCAACAAACGAATAATTAATAAGCCTTTTAAGTATTTAGTTTTAAAAGATCAAAGAACGGGACTCTCACTAGCTTTGGATGTTATATATTGATAAAATTAGCCACTTGATGATCTGATTTGGGTCTCGGTTGTTGACTAAAATTTAAAAAAAAAAAAAAAAAAAAAAAAACGTGAAACTAGTTACTACTATTATATTAGAAACTAAACATGGTTATTTTTTAGTTAATTGACAAGTCAAGTGGCTAGATAGATGACTTATTTTTTGTTTAACAATGCAAAAACAGCATGGTTTTCCACCAATTGGCTCCATTTGACTCTTTTTTTTTTTTTTGACTATCAACTTTTATTGATTACCAAGTAAAATATTTACAAATCCAGCTAGACTTTATACTCAATCTGCTGTTCATATGACAAACACATCCACGGTAATAGAAACTATCCTATACACATTAACTAGGAAATTTGAAATTCTGTAAAGTCATCTTAAGATTGTCAGCAACACGAACATGACAGATATAAGTTATTTCTCTAGCTACAATATTACTTTTTTTTCGCTTTCTACATAAAAACTCTGTTGTTTCGTTCAATCCATATTACATATATGAACTATGTATATACCAGCTTCAGTATTTTTGCTTGCTTTGTCTTTCCTCGTGTTCTCTATTCTATCTAGCTTTGCATTTGCCCCCATGACATCATTGATGGCCAATCAGTTTGTATCCATGCCATTAGTTTACTCCACACTCGTCTGCTAATCACATTTAGCGAATAGATGATCTTTGCTTCCCTGTTAGTTTGCACATTTGACATCTTGTATCTATCTGCATACCCCGGCTTTTTACTCTTGTAGTTGTGAGTAATCTGTCTTGAAATTGAAGCCATGTTATGAAGACTGCTTTTGGTCTTGCTGCATTCCCACACATTAGGTTCTTTCAGGTGACTTTTGATAGATCTCCTTCTAATCATGCTCCTGCTCCCTGGTGACTTATGTTCCACATTCCTCAATTCCTCTCTTGCCTTGAATATCTTCAGCTTTCTTGTAGCTAGTGGGATCCCTAAATACCTAAAAGGTAATTCCCCTTGCCCATATCCCAATAGTTGCTGCATATCATGTCTGAGAGGATCTGGTACTCCACCAAAACAGATAGCACACTTTGATATGTTAGCTTGTAAACTTGAAGCATCTGTGAAGTTACCAAACTTTATGTGCAGTAGACCTACAGAAGTTAGATTTCCTTTGTCAAACATTAGTAGGTCATATGCAAAACTCAAATGAGTGATATTCATTTTTGAACATTTAGGATGATATTTGAATTGCTTCTCATCCGTCAATTCACTAATATTTCTACTTAAGTACTCCATGACTATAGCAAATAAGAAGGGTGACATTGGGTCCCCTTTCTTGAGCCCTCTTGCAGCATCAAATGGTTTGCTTGGTTCTTCAATGAGTACTATGGAGTAATTAACAGTTGACACACATTCCATCACCCATCTAACAAACTTTAGAGGAAAGTGCAGCTCTTCTAGCATCTGCTTCAGGAACCTCCAATCTACTGTATCATAGGCTTTTTGCATACTACCTTGATCATGCATCTTGGTGAGATGTATTTCCTTGTGTGCCTTTACCAATTCATGTGCCAAGATCACATTGTCTGCAACTTTTCTCCCAGGAATGAATCCAGCTTGTGTTTCTGTGACGATGCTAGCAATAACCTTTTGTATTCTTCCTTCCAGGATTATAGCAATGATTTTATAGAGAACAATACAACAAGCAATGGCCCTATAGTCTTTAATTGTAGCAGGATTAGCTACTTTTGGAATCAAAGTTATTGCAGTACAATTGATGCCTCTGAACATAGTACCTGTTATAAAGAACTATTTTACTGCTTCTATAACTTCATTCTTGATAATTGGCCATGCTTTTTTATAGAATACTGCATTGTATCCATCCACCCCTGGTGCTTTGTCATCTCCTATAGAGCATAGTCCATCATAGATTTCTTGTTCTGTTACGGTTTCATATAGCTGAAGTTACTGATCATGATTTAGCTTTTTGCCTCTTCTCATGGTCTTCTTATTTACTGCTGCCACACTGGGAATTGTTGTGCCCATGAGTGAATTGTAAAACTGAGTAATCTCTTCCCTTATAGATACTGAATCAGTCAGTCTCCTTCCATCTAGAGAATCAATCTCTATGATTTGTTTCCTCTGTTTCCTATCCTTCATGACTGCTGAGAAGTAGCTAGTGTTAGAGTCACCAAGTTTTATCCACATTACCCTCGCCTTCTGTTGCATAATACTTTCTTCAATCAAGGACCACTTTTCAAGCTGGCATAATATATTCTTCTGTTCTGATGCAAGTGCATCTGTATAATGTGCACTTATCTTGGTCTGAACCTCTTTCAGGTCTTCCATGGCTTGTTCAATCTTCATAGCAATATCCTTGAATTCAGTTTCATTTAGAATCTTCAGTTTTCCTCGTAGTCCTTTCTGCTTCAGCCAAATATTTCTCATTGTATCTACATGCAGGTTCTGTGTCCAGCAGTCCTTCACTATCTTTGAAAAGTTCTCATGTGCTGACCAAACATTAAAGAATTTGAATGGTGGCTTGATCTTTGGCTCCCTCAGGTTAGTATTTATCATCATTGGGCTATGATTTGAGATGTGAGGTAGTTTGTACTCAGTAGTGAGATGTCCAAACTGCATCATCCAATCTGCATTTTCCATTGCTCTGTCAATTCTACTCCAAATTCTATCTCTACCTTGCTGTTTATTTGTCCAGATATAGTAATCTCCCTTCCATGGTAACTCATTCAGCATCATGTTTTGAACACATTCAGCAAAGTCCTTTATCTCCATGCTAGTTACTGCAGTACCATATAGTCTATCCTGTGGGCACAATATAGAATTGAAACCACCCCAGATAATCCAGGGTTTAGATACCTTCTGTGAGATTCCTACAAGTTGTTGTCATATCTCCTTTCTTTTTTCTAGTGTGTTATATCCATACACCACTGTCATATCACAATCAATGACTTGGTTCCTGCTAATCACATTACAATGTAATAATTATGCTTCTTGTTGTATATTCTTGATATGATATACAGCAGTATCCCAAAGTATCCAGACTCTTCCATTAACTGCACTTGCATAATTAGCTTCAAACTCCCATCCCGGAGCTATTTTTCTACTAATTTTGCCTGCATTATGCTCTTTGACTCTTGTTTCCACTAATCCAACTAGCTTTACTTTATTCTCTTTAAGGTATGTAGCAATTTTATTTTTTTATACCTTTTATTTAGCCCCCTTACATTCCATGCTAGCCAAGACATTATTGATGGTATATGAATCCCCCTCTTAAATCAGAAGGGAGTAAGGCTGCCACCACAACATCATCTTGTTGCAATATTTCAAACTCATTTCTCACAGGTATAGCAACTCCCACTATTTGATTCATAGGTCTGCCACTTATTTCTTTAGCTGCCTTTCCTTTCAATATCTGCTTCTCTTTGGCTTGTGGATCTATCTCTTCATTTGCCATTATTTCTGCTGATTGCTGTGTTTTTTTGGTTGCCCCTGCATAGCTAGTACACTGTTGATCACTAGTAGAGGTAGCTGGCATACAAGTGTCTACCTTTGGTACCCAAGTTGGAACTAGTTTTTGAGGTCTCTTTCTCCTCTTTTTTGGCCTAGTTTACTTTGGTTCTTCTTTCTTCGATTTATCCATTCTTTGCATATCACAGTTATGCCCTATCATTAAGCATTGTTCACAGTATTCAGGTTTCCATTCAAACATTACTCCCTGCTAGAATGTTTTCCCTGAAGGATCCATCATTGTTATTTCAGATGGCAAGGCCTTAGTGACATTAACTTCAATGAGCATTCGAGCAAATGATATTCTAGTCTACTTTGTTGTGCATTCATCCGCATATTTAGGAACGCCGATGGAATTGGCTATCCTACTCAATGAATCCCTACTCCAATAACTCATGGGCAGATTTGGGAACTTAACCCATAAAGGCATTTTTGTGAGGAGCTTTGCATTGAAGTCAAAATCTGGAGTCCATTGCTTTAAAATCATAGGGATGTTGTTAAACTATAAGGTCCTGCATACAGTATTTCATTCATGTCTGCTATGCTTTGAAATTTAACAACATAGTATCCCTCCTCATGATAATAGATTCCAGGTTCCGATATAGTATTCCAGTTTTGCTGCACATACTTCTTCATGTAATTATACCCAAGTGTATCACCCACTACATATACTATTAATGCCGACTTCTATTTATCAATCTCCTTTTCTGTTTCTTCTTTGTCAAGCTTAACAATTACAGATCCCTCGACCAATTGCCGGAGGAATGTAATCAAGAGATAAATCATTAGTTGCAGCACGATTACGATTGAATAGTCCAGTCCATGTAGGCTCTGGAGCTTGTTGCTTCATTGCTGCTTTAGCATTCTCCTTAGTTGAATCTTTGAGCTTTGGATTATTGGTACTTCTACTTCCTTGTGATCTTTCATTTTCAATCAATTGCGTCTTTGGTTCTCCACTGAGGTTCAATTTCTTAACCCCGGGGTTTGATTTCACTACCGACGCCAATGGTGAAAGAGTCGGAAAATGAGTCGCTACTGGTGTTGAAATTCTTTGTTCTTCTCCATTTTCTAGAGTTTCAGCTATTACCTAGCACTTACCGAGCTCCCTACTATAACAATTGGTTGTTTCTTCGGTCGACCTCAACCTCTGGCCATGGCTACCACCGTCGGCGTATGTTATCTTAACGTGCGCCGAGAGCCCTAGTTTCAATCTGTATTTGAATCTTTAATAACAAATAAAATAAAGAAAAATGATACTGTATAGCCGCTCTCAAAATAATATATATATATATATATAAAATAATATATATATAAAATACATTCTGTATGTTATATACAAAAACTATACAAATTTTACACACTTTTTCGGCTACAGAATGTAAATAATTTCTAGCGCACACTAAAAGTGATAAAAGCCAACAAATAATCTCATAAATTGGAAATAATTGCTCTCATCAATGACATTATATAAATAATAATTTCCCCAACTAATGAATCTTATTCTTGTTTTTTTCTTTTTGGTCTCAGATGGGAAGCTTTGTAGAGGAGTAAACAAAGAGGGCATTGCCTTCTATAACAATCTTATCAATGAGCTCCTAGCTAAAGGTCAATTATATTATCTCTATATATTTATTTTTTATTTCTGAACTTTCTTATTTTGACTAATTAAGAGATGTAAACGCGTTTAATTAAGTTTAGTTCTCCGACAAACTCATTCAGGTATACAACCTATGGTTACCCTATTCCATTGGGATCTACCTCAAGTTCTTGAAGATGAGTATCTTGGCATTCTAAACCCTCAAATTATGTAAGTAACACTTCTATAAAATAAAATCTTTTTTTATTCTTTATTTTTTTCTAAAAGAAAGAGAGATAGTAAAGTGTGTAACATTATTATTGTAGCTATGATTTTCGAGATTATGCGGAGTTGTGCTTTAAAGAATTTGGTGATAGAGTAAAACTTTGGACAACAATAAATGAACCAAGTGGTTATGCCCTTACTGGTTATGATTTAGGCATTTTTCCACCTTTGAGATGCTCTTCTTGGAGGAACAATGGTTGTATTGCTGGAAACTCTGCCACTGAGCCTTACATAGTTGCTCACCACTTGCTTCTTGCTCATGCACAAGCAGCAAAGTTATACAGAGTGAAATTTCAGGTAATTAATTATGTTTGATTTCAATTTATGTGACATAGTTAGAATCGAAAGGAACACTATTAAGGAACGAAAATCGGTGACAGACAAACTCTATAGCTAAAAAGAAAAATCTGTCACTAATCATATTTAGCGACGGATTAGCCATAATTATCAATAAATTTTGTTAGCTATAAGTAAGTTAGCAACAGATTAATAACGAAGTTTATAGTTAATTCTGTTGCTAATCCTAATGCAAGTTCTTTTAGCTAATTCTAGAGTGTAAGAAAGAAATAAAGACTTTTGAAACTTATAGTATTAAATAGGCCATAATATTTGTATAACTATAAAACTTTAATTTTAAACATGCTATAACATTTCTATGAATATAAAAAGTTTTTATTAAGAGTAAAAATGGAAATTAAGTTAAATTATTTCCTAACAGAGAAACATATCATTCTTTTGGAAATATATTAGTAAGCAAATTATGTCACACAAACAACAAAGGAGGTGTTTGACCCAAAATGTAAATCTTGGTTCAACCATTTAGATTTAAATAATGAAGAGTCAATCTTAGCTAATTATAATATCCAAAAGATAAGGTTATCGGCTTTATGACAGTTAATATGTATATTGACCGAATGGTAATGAATGTGAGCATTAATAACAGTATTCAATGATCCAAAAAGAAGGAAGATGTCATTAAATAGTAATAAATAGCAATAAATGATATTTAAGTAAATAAGAACTTGTGAGTCACCCAAAAAGGGGTGAGACCTATGAACATTTTTTCTGACAATGAAGATTGATTGATGAGCCTTAGAACACTCAAGTTGTTCTTGGATCGAGCGAAAAAGTTAGACAAGAATCTTAGTAAAAAGGTTATTTTTGTGTGCTTGTAATAGGATCAGATTCTCTTTATAAAGTCAATGTGTTTTCTTACAAATGAATATCTCATGTCCTCTATCATTGTGTCTCTTTCTATTTATAGAGAACATATTCCTAGAAACCCTAATAGTACAGGTGCAGAGATATCCACTAGAATATTCTCTTTAGTGTCTTATCTTAAAACTAGCCGTTATAACTTAATCTAGGATGGTCGACCTCGACCTTGATCTATGAAGACTTCTCGACCTTGATTCTTGCCGACTCTTCGACCGCAACCTTCATCATTTTTGGAACCACTTCGACCTTGGGCAGGTCTTCATTGGAGTTGTTTTGGCACATGACAGTCTATGAATGCCTTCTTAATATTAACATAGCTTAATCATATTAGAGATAATTTTTTACCCATACAGTTAGTCCCTTCGCTTTTTGACCCGTACAGTTAGCCCTTCCTCTTATTGAGGTGGTCCTCGCAGGTGAGCTTAATGAGCGGATAATGTCATTTTTGGTCGAACTTACCAAGTAAGCTGAAAGTGTCGTAATCATCGTGTTGAACAGGCCAAGTGGCCTTCTGTGGGTCACATATTTCAATTACATCAAGTTTTTCGGGCGATTTGTTGGAATTATCCTATCCAAGGAATAGAATGACATCATGACATCAAGCATCATTTGATGCATATTCCTGATCGTTACCTCGATTCATGCGTGACCCTTGATTGGATCTGCCATTTCGATTCCGGTGCCAATTATGACGAGCCGTTTTCGTGTTTAGTGCCATGATCCCCATAAATTAAGGTATTGGGACTTGATTTTGAAGTTTGTTTCTCCTAACTTGTAAAGCACCATCTTTCTTCTTGCCAACTGCTCTAAACTTCCTTTCCTCACTTTGTTGCCTTACTCCATCCCCATCCTTTCCCGCTTGTTTTTCTTCTTTATTTCTTTGCATCATGTCTAACTTACCGTCAAACGCTGGTGAAGGGAGTCGCATTGCTCCTTTAGTAGTTGTATTTCCTTCTCATGGGGAGGGTGCTTCCGCCAGGTGCTTCCGCCATTATTGATGATAAAGCATTCTCGTCAGTGGAAGAAATAATCTCCCGCAATCTTGACGTTAGGTTCGACCTCACCAAGTTACCGGACGATGCACCTAGGATTTTCCAATCGACGACGACACCTAAAGAATTGGCGGAACTCAAGGCCAAGTTCAGCCTTCCAAACCATATCGAATTGATCCCGGCTGGCGAGGACGTGGTGCCGGTTTATAGCCTGGATACTGCGCTTTATACGCTTATTCCTTCCTCATCGGTTATTCATTCCCTCTTTTTCCGTTTGGTGGAGGAATTCTGCCATCACTACGGCATCTGCACTGCTCATCTTGCGCCGTACGTCTACAAAATTATTAGAATACTGACCAAATTTGCCGAGCTGAACGGGGTCAAGCTGACGCTGCAGCATTTGGTTCATCTCTTCGCCCCTAGCTTCTATAGGGGAACAATGCTGAATCTTCACCATCGTGGAGGCATATGTTTTGTGGTGAAGACAGGCGATAAGGCCAGTCGCCAGTTCTGGTTCAATTTTTTCTACATCAAGACCGAGGACGTAGTGGCTAACACCGGTCGCTTTCCCGAGGCTTGGAATTACACACATAAGTGCTCATTTTTTGTTTGAGTTCCTTTACTTTCCCGGAATTAATTGAAGAACTTTCCCTTTCCTTGTACCCAACAATCAGCTTCCCTTTTTGGTCACGCGCATTTTTGATTGGGTCAAGCAAATCCTCCCCCACATCGTAGGGATCCGCGACTAGAAGAGCTTCATCAAGAAGTTCGTATCGGCTCTTCCTTCGACAAGTAACTTTTTCTCTCTGCCCGTGGTCGTTTTATTTCTCGTCATATGCTGATTCGTTTTGCTAACTTCAATGTTTGTTTCTTTCCCATGCAGGGGGTCTTCTCGAAGGAGCCGAGCACCGGTGCCATCCTTTAGGAGGAAGGATACTGCCCCTTTGGCTTCTGCCCCTATTGCGACTACTGCTGCTTTTGTGCCGACCCCTCCATCGGCTGCCCAGTCCAAGAACATATCCCTGTTCCGTCCTCTGCTTCCACTCCTCAACTCCTTTCGTTTATTGATGAGGACGATGATGTCTCTCCTGAGGGTGGTAGTCTAATGATGGGTAAGAGGAGAGCCGTGGATGCGGGAGGAGAAAGGCCAGTAGCCGTCGACTTGGAAGAGGGTGACTTCGTTCTTCGGGAGACAGCCACAATACATGTTGGAGAGAGCACTGGGTATGCTCCGAGGTTCCGCACTTAGAGGAGATGAACATGAGTGCATCGATGCGTCTCGTGGGGGAGACGGTTGAAGGCTGGATGCATGACGACAGCCTCGCAATCCCGAGGCAAGAAGAGGCTTCGTCTTCTAGGGTTGTAGTGGATGTCCCCTCTTCTGCTGAGGGAAGAAAGAAGGTCGTTTCTAAAGATGACGATGGATCCGACTCCGATATGGATCTGGACAAGTTGAGGATGATCGATATGGGATTTACTCAACTCGAGGTGAGGTTGAAAGGGGGCTCCATAACTATTGTGATCCCAATGGATCGTAATCTGCCTCTAAATACCGAGGAGCTAATCCCTGCCTGTGGTCCTCTTTGTTTTGAGATTGAGGGTATGACCCTCGAGACAATAACCGTCGGCACATTGTCGAATAACATTGTTGGTCTCGCTCTCCCAGTAAGTACAATTTATCATGTGTTCTTTTCTTTGTGCTTTAGTTTCTTTGCAACCTCTAACTCCTTTTCTTTGTTTTGTAGACAGTTGTTCTAGAGATTGAGAGTGCTCATTGGGAAAAGAGACGTAAAGAAATTTACGTGAAGCTGAAAGACAAGTATACAACGTGCCTTGGGAAGTACCAAGAGTTCCGGTGTCGACTTCGCGAGGGTGGCGATGTGCGGGTCCTGAGAGACGACTTAAAGAAGAGGGATGAGAAGCTGATGCGGGTTGTGGAGAAGTGTAGCGTCCTTGAAAGGATGCTGAGGAGCAAAGAGGAGGAGCTTGAGCTTAGTAGGGGAATAGAGGCCCAATGCAATGATCTCCAAGCCCAAGTTGTCCAGCTGCGAGGTCAACTTGAAGAGTGCCAGTTCAAGGCGGAAGCTCTCAGTGGCGAGGTTGCCAAGGAGCAAGAGGAGCTAGATAAGGCGGAGTTTGCTCGGTCAGAGGCACGAAGGAGGGTGGAGTTTCTTGAATTAGCGAACCGAAAACCTTCATTTTGAGCGAGAAAATGACTTGTCGAAGGCGAGGGCTAAAGAAAAACAACTCGATGAAAGGATTGGGGAGGTTGAAAAAGAGACCTCTGATCTTTATGATCGAGTTGCACGGCCTTCTTCATCTACGGTTTCTAGCTTCCCCAACATCCCCTGTGAGATGTATGAAGAATGGATTAATTCTGAGGCCCGACTGGATGTGCTTCGTGAGTTGGATGTGGCGGGCTCCATTCCTGCCGCGGACTTTGAGGATGCTCGGGTCAAGGCTCGGGTTGCTTGTGGTTACGACCCAGCTACGTCTCGTCCTGGCGAAGAAGATGAGGATGGGGATGACGTCATAGATCATCTTAAGGATGAGGCCTGATATGATTCTATTTATCCTCCGGGAAAGGATAGAGAGGGTGTTGAAGATCGGGGTGGTGATGGCGTTGAATATTTGACCGGTAAGAATGATGTGGGTTATGATGGCGATGGCCAGCAGTAGTTTGTTTTTTTTTAATTTTGTGTATTTTTGTTGGCGTCTTCAAGAGCCTTTGTAAGAGGCTTTTGTCTATAAATAACAAAGTTGGTTTTTGCTTTCATTTGTGCCTTTCTTATTTTCCATGATTTGTACTTTGCGCATTTTGCTCCTTCATACTTTTGTTGTCACTATGATTTGGGTTGAATAGCTATAGGCTAGATCCCCCCATTGTCTGTAAATATCGAGTATGTCTGAGGATCGATCGGTTAGGTATGGACTTGGTCGGACTTAGCTTGTCGTTTGGTTAAGTTTAACCTTCTATTGAAACGTGACCGAGGGCCGATAGATGTCACTTGAACTTGGTCGAATCTTAACCTCTTGTTAAATTGCGACTGAGGGCCGGTAGGTGTTGTTCGAACTTGGTCGATTTTTACCTTTTTGTTAAATGTAGGTGTTGTTCGAGCTAGGTCGACCTTGTTAAGATGCGGCCGAGGGCCAATAGATCCTATTTATTTTGATCTTTTTAGTAAATTGATTGGTTGGGGGGGGATGCGGAGCAATAGGTCGAATTACTATATAAAGAAGAGTTGTAAACTATAGGACTTCTTGTTCGAGTAGGAATATTTCAATTTTTCTCGTTCCTTCTCTTCGATAAGAATAGGGATTTGAAATGATACAAATTCCTCTTCATCTGTTGTGCTCAACGAAAGAACCGCCTAAGCATACTTTTTCGGATCCAAATTTCTTTGTTCTTTCTAAGTCTTCTTCTTAACCTTTGTTAAGATACGGCCGAGCGCCGATAGTTGTATGTTCGAGCTGGGTCGAACTTAACCTTTGTTAAGATGCGGTCGAGGACCGATAGGTGTTTGTTCGAGCTGGGCTGAACTTAACCTTTGTTAAGATGCGGCCGAGGACCAATAGGTGTTTGTTCAAGCTGGACCGAACTTAACCTTTGTTAAGATGCGGCCGAGGGCCGATAGGTGTTTGTTCAAGCTAGGTCCAACTTAACCTTTGTTAAGATGCGGCCGAGGACCAATAGGTGTTTGTTCGAGTTGGGTCAAACTTAACCTTTGTTAAGATGCGGTCATGGACCGATAGGTGTTTGTTCGAGCTAGGTCGAACTTAACCTTTATTAAGATATGATCGAGGGCCTATAGGTGTTTGTTCGAGCTGGTTCGAACTTAACCTTTTGTTGAGGTGCGGTCGAGGGCCGATAGGTGTTATTCGAGCTCGGTCGAACTTAAACTTTTGTTAAGGTGGTTTTTGATAAACATAAGTTTTTATTACTTTAACGTCGTTGTTCTGATTACATGATTGGAGAAAGTTACAATCTCTGGATGCTGGCTGGCATTCTAGTCCTAGTCTTAGTCTATCTAGTCCCTTCATTGTTTGACTTGGAGAGTATTTGAGGTGGCTGATGTTCCAATTGTTTGGTAATTGTTTTCCTTCCATCGTCTCAAATTGGAACGAACCCTTGTTTGCTTTGGCTGTTATTTTCTACGAGCCGTCCCAGTTTGTTCCCAGTTTGCCTTTCCGTGGGTCTTTGCTTGCTCGAGTTTTGGCTTTGAGTACGTAGTCCCCGACCTTGAGTGGCTGGACCTTTGCTTTCTTGTTGTAGTAACATTCTGCTTTCTACTTTTGGGCGACCATCCTTATATATGCCATATCTCTTCGTTTGTCGATCTCATCGAGTTCCTGCCTTCTACTCTCATCATTACTAGTACTGTGTTCCTGGGAGTACCTTAGGCTAGGTTCTCCGACTTCGACTGGTATGACTGCTTCAGTCCCACAGACTAGAAAGTAGGGTGTCTTTCCTGTGCTCGTCTTCGGGGTGGTTCTATACTCCCATAATACTCCTAGGAGTATCTCTGGCCACGGTCCCTTGGTGTCTTTGAGCTTTTTTTTCATAATGTTTAATATGGACTTGTTGGAGGATTCTGCATGGCCGTTACCCACCGGGTGATATGCGGTTGAATGTATCTTCTTAATATGCCATTTCGTGAAGAATTCAGTGGTTTTCTTTCCCGTAAATTGGGGTCCGTTGTTGCAGTTGATCTCCTTAGGTAGGCCGAATCGGCAGATGATGTTTCTCCATATAAAGTTGATTACCTCTTGTTCGCGTATTTGGGAAAACACTCCTACTTCCACCCATTTAGAGAATAGTCAGTTAAAACCAAAAGAAATCGTATATTACCTCGCCCTACTGGGAGGGGACCACGATGTCTATTCCCCCACTTGATGAACGGCCATGGAGAGGTGACTAAGTGGAGATGTTCGCCTACTTGGTGAATTATTGGAGCGTATTTCTAACATTGTTTGCATTTTTTCACGAATTCTGAGGCGTCCTTTTTCATGGAAGGCCAATAGTATCATGCCTGAATGAGACACCTAATGAGCGCCGCAATGGCCTTCATGGACATCTTTGAGGATGTGTTGGGTTTGGTTAGGCCCAAACATTTCGCTAGAGAACCGTCATATGTCCTCTTGTATAGGTCTCTATGGAGGACATTGTATCTGGCTACTTGTATTCTTAGTTTTTTGGATTCTTTTTTGTCGTTTGGGAGTGTCCCAACCTGAAAGTATGCGATAATACGATTGCGCCAATCCCAAGTTACGCTTACAAATCTTACCTCGATTTGGTCTAGCGATGAGTTGAGGAGGTGGATGCTTTTGGAGTGATGCTTTTGGTGGTTGCGGCCAATTTTGCAAGGCTGCCTACTTCAATATTCTATGCACGCGGGATCTGGCCGAGCTGGCATTCGTTGAACTTGGGCAGCAGCTTACAGATCTCGGTCTGATAATTTTGCAACCTTTGTTCTTTGATTTAGTAAGTCCCTGTGACTTGGTTGACTACGAACTGGGAATCACAACAGAGTTTAAACTGCTTTGCCACATACTTGAGTGCTAGCCTCAATCCTGCAATTACAGCCTCATACTCAGCCTCGTTGTTAGTCATATCTGGGCATCTGATGGACTGGCGAATTACTTCGCCGGTAGGGGCCTCGAGTATGAGTCCCAATCCAGATCCAGAAGCGTTGGATGCGCTGTCGGTGTATAGGACCCAGAGGTCTTGTGTTTGGAGAGAAGCTTGGACGGTTTCCTTCTCGACCTCAGGCATTATCTTTGCGCTGAAGTCTATGATGAAGTCAGCGAGCACTTGCGACTTTATCACCGTTCGCGGCCGATATGTGATGTCGTGCTTGCTTAGCTCGATGGTCCACTTCGCTAGCCTCCCTAATAGTTCGGATTTTTGTAAAATTCCACTTAGAGGAACGATGGTAACGACCAAGATAGGGTGGCACTGGAAATAGGGTCTAAGCTTTCGTGAAGCTATGACAGGTGCCAGGCCAGTTTCTCGAGGTGTGGGTACCTCATCTCGGCATCAACGAGCGTTTTGCTAATTTAATAAATGGGAGATTGCGTACCTTTACTTTCTCGGATAGGGACTGGAATAACTACCATTTCGGAGACGGCTAGGTAGACGAGGAGATATTCCCCGGGTTCGGGCTTTGAGAGTAGAGATAGTGATGACAGATATGCCTTTAGTTCTCACAGAGCATGTACCTACTCGGGCGTCCACTCGAGCTGTTATCCTTTTTTAGTACACCAAAAAATTTGTGACATCTGTCAGATGACCGCGAGATGAATCTCGATAAGGCGGCGATTCGACTAGTCAACCTTTGGACTTGCTTCTTGATATTCAGGAGCTCCGGTATCCCTTTGATAGCTTTGATTTGGTCTGGGTTGACCTCGATCCCTCGTTGTGACACTAAGAAGCCCAAGAACTTCCCCGAGGCTACTCCAAACGCGCATTTCTCTAGGTTTAGTTTCATTTTGTATCATCTCAGCATGTCGAAAGCTTCCTTCAAATGGTCGATATAGTCCTCAGCCTTTATTGATTTGACCAGCATGTCATTGATATATACCTCCATGGTCTTGCCGAGCTGATCTTTGAACATTTTCGTGACCAATTTTTGACAGGTAGCCCATGCGTTCTTCAGCCCAAATGGCATGACCCTATAATAATATGTTCCCCGGTGGGTGATCAATGTGGTTTTATCCTGGTCCTCTTCTTATATAAGTATCTGGTTATAGCCCGAGTACGCATCCAAAAAACTCAACAGCTCACGCCCAACCGTTACGTCGATGAGTTGGTCGATATGTGGTAATGGGAACGAATCCTTTGGGCATGCTTTGTTCAAGTCTGTGAAGTCTACACACATCCGCCATTTCCTATTTTCTTTTTGACCACCACTACTTTGGCGATCCACTTGGGGTATTTCAACTCCCTGATGGAGCCATTTTCTAATAGTTTCTCCACCTCCTCGTGGACGGTATCGTTGATGGCATGATTGAACTTTCGTCTGAACTGCCTTACTAGGGGTAGAATGGAGTTACGTTTAATTTATGTGTGGCAATCTCTTTAGGGATACCCGGCATATCTGCATGGATGAAGGCAAACAAATCTGCATTAGTTATTAAGAATTGACTAAATTTTCCTGGTACAGCCGATGTAGTCCTTTTTGCTGTAGTCAATGGGATCAAATTGAACAGGGTCGAGGTCCTCTGAAGTCCATTCCGCAAATTCAACCATTTTGGGGTCCATGATGACGTCCCTGGTCTCTTTTTGTGTCGACCTTAGGGCCTGTGATTGATATGCTTCCTTTTCCTTATCTTTTTTCTATTGGGTTGTCGTGCTACTTAAGGCGATGCAGTAGCATTCTCGAGACGAGTGTTGTTCTCCTTGTATGCTGAATATCCCCCAAGGTGTTGGAAATTTGATTACTTGGTATAAGCTGGAGAGGACGGCTCTCATGGGATGTACATGATTGTCCTACTATGGCATTATGTGCGGTGGCCTGATCTATGACGTGGAATGTCGTCTCTAGCGTTATGCTGCCGGCCAAGACGGGGAGTGTAATCTCTCCCGATATCCGTTCAACTACATCATTAAAATCGGTTAGTGTGATGCAGCGTGGCACTATCTTGTCCTCGAGTCTCATCTATGTGAGGATCGAGGATGGATAATGCGCGCTCCACTCCCTTCATCCAACATGATACGTTTGACACCAGTATCTAAACTGCGCAAAGTAATGACGAGAGCATCGTTGTGAGGGAAAGTCAAACAGTCCGCATCTGACTCGTCGAAGATGATACTTTCTTCGAGTCTGTCATACAGTTCGTGGGTGATAGATCTTTTGAGCTTGTGAGTGGCAGTGAATTTAATGTCGTTGATGGAGGCGTTATCGCTGCCACCGATGATCATGTAGATAGTTAGAGCTGGTGACGGTGGCTTTGGCGAGCCTTGGCGTTCACGTCCTCTGGCGAAGTTGTTTCTCCTCTTGTCGCTCAGCAGTTCTTTGAGGTGTCCCTGCTGCAACATGTTCACAACCTCTTGCCTGTGGGCGATGCAGTCTTCTGTCTTGTGTCCGCGCTTCTGGTGGAACTCGCAGAGGGCGCTGGATTTTCTGGTGCTTGGATCGGACCTCTTTTTGGCGGCCACTTCACTTTCGTTTCGAGTTTCTTTAGGGCATAGACTATTTCTGTAGGTGACACACAAAAATTGTGAGCACATAATGAGGGGGCAATGCCTCTTTTGTTCTGGTGAGTCCCCGTTCTCGGCCTGGATAGGCCTTCATCATCTCGGAAAGAAGGTAGGGACGTATAGCTTATGTTGTTCCCTATTGGGTCGCGAGGCCAGGTGATCTCTTTATGTTACCTCTCCGTTCTTTCCTGGGCTCGGCTTGTACCGAGACGAGCCGTCAAGCTGGTATGTTGAGGTCGTCATCATTTGCTCGAACTTCGGCGCAGTAAGCATTGTGGATTTCGCCATCCCCTTAGACATGTTTGGTAGGGTCATCCTTACCTTGTTGAATCGGGCGAGAACGTCCCTCAGTCGCTCTCCCAAGGACTGCGTGATGGAGAATATTTCGTTTACTCTTGTTTCAGCTTTCTTGGCTCCGGCATGCGCCCGTTTCGAATTTATCGATCATTTCCTCAAAGTTTTCTATGAAGCGGGCTGGTAGCTGTGAGTATCATGTTAATGCCCCTTCCCTAAGGGTTTCGCCAAATTTCTTCAGCAAAATAGAGGACACTTGTTCCTTGGTGAGGTCGTTGCCCTTCACGGCGGTGACATAATGGGTGACGTGATCTTCAGAGTCATTCATTCCGTCGTATATCATGAGATATGGTGGCATTTTGAAGCTCTTTGGTATGGCACGCAGGGCTGCTTCCTCGTTGTACGGCTGCTCTATCAACCTACCGGCGTCCCTCTTTGGCAATAGCTTAGGGGAACCCGATATCTTGTCGACTCGTTCTTGGTGTTCTTTCATTTGATCTCTGCGCTCTTTATTTTCATTCACCCTTTCTTCATCCTCTTTAGAATAGCGGTGAGGACGATGTCACCTGCATTGTCAATAACATTGTGAGTTATACCTGGTGTTGGAGTGTCTGGTTGGTCGCCCTATTCGTCTGCTCGTTGCAATATGTGGGCTCTTGCGGTCTCTGTAGTCGTGCATGGAGTGGGCTTGTTGAGCATGCTTACTAAAGTTTCGGTTAACTACGCTTCGAGGAGCTTTTTCACGGTCAGTGGCGTCCCTTCTCCTGTGGACGTGGAGGCCTCTTTTCCACTTGGTTTTGTTATGCCACAATGGGGGGAGGTGGCCTCTCGCGCCTGGGGGAGGCAGTGGGTGTCACACCATCGCGTAATGTCTCACAACTCTCGTTGATAGCGTTCATGAGGTTGCTAGGGAAATCACATGTCACTTTAGTTCTCTCTCCTTGGTTGCCTGCCATGTAGGTTTCCGTACGTGCAAAGAAAGAGAAAGATCTTGGGGTTTGTTAGGTTAGTGACTCACGTTAGCTGCAGATCTAAAGGAAACTAAAAAATTAGCTAAGAATTTCCCACAGACGACGCCAAACTGTTTGACCCAAAATATAGATCTTAGTTCAACCAATTAGATTTAAATAATAAAAAGTCAGTCTTAGCTAATAATAATATCCAAAAGATAAGGTTATAGGCTTTATGATAATTAATATATATATTGACCGAATAGGAATGAATGTGAGCACTAATAACAGTATTCAATGATCCAAAAAGAAGGAAGACGGCATTAAATTGTAATAAATAGAAATAAATGACATTTAAGTAAATAAAAACATGTGAGTCACCCGAAAAGGGGTGAGATCTGTGAATATTCTTTCTGACAATGAAGAATGATTGATGAGCCTTAGAACACTCAGGTTGTTCTTGGATCGAGTAAAAAAGTTAGACAAGAATCTTAGGAAAAATGTTGTTTTTGTATGCTTGTAATAGGATCAGATTATCTTTATAAAGGCATATGTTTTCTTACAAATGAATATCTCATGTCCCCTATCATTGTGTCTCTTTCTATTTATAAAGAACATATTCCTAGAAACCGTAATAGTACAGGTGCAAGGAATATTTACTAGAAGATATTTTTTTTAGTATTCTATCTTGAAACTAGCCGTTATAACTCTGTCTAGGATGCTCGACCTCGACCTTGATCCTTGTCGACTCTTCGACCGCAACCTTCATCATTTCCGGAACCACTTCGACCTTGGGCAGGTCTTCATTGAAGTTGTATTGGTGACACATGGCAGTTTGTGAATACCTCCTTAATATTAACATGGTTTAATCATATTAGAGATATCTTTTGACCCATGCAAGAGGGAATATGAATACTCTAAAAAATGCAACTAGTCATTTCTATGAAATATTGTTTAACATTGGAAATTATTTTATCTGCTTGAAATCTAAGAAATATGTTTAAGAAATTATGCAGGCATCACAGAAAGGGGAGATAGGAATAGTACTAGCGGCTAGTTGGTTTGAGCCCTATTCCAAATTGAAGAAAGATTTAGAAGCAGCTCAACGAGCCATTGACTTCTCCATTGGATGGTGAGTACACTTCCATAATTTAGACTATTCTGACCATTTTACTCCTAATTAATACTCTTTGTTTCATTTTATATTACGGTAGACACAAAATTTATAAGGTCAATTTGATTTCTACATTATATTTGTGATTAAAAAAAAAAAAGAAATTTTTTAATTTAATTGTTTAAACTAAAAGTTGATTTGTAGATAAAACATCGATTAATGATGACAACTATTTCCTTCATACCAATTTATTCTTTTTTACAGGTTTATGCATCCATTAACATATGGTGATTATCCAGAAAGTATGAGCAAAATCGTAGGAAATCGTTTACCAAAATTCACAAAGGAGCAAGCTGAGCTAGTGAAGGGATCCTGTGATTTCACGGGACTAAATTACTACACATCATTTTATGTAGCAGATAATATTGTTGCTCCAAGAAAAGACAACATTAGCTCCTCAACAGATAACCAAGTAAATCAAACAGGTTAAATTCTATAAGACTTTAATTTGTGAACCAAAATACAGAGATTGTCCACCTCCTTTTTCATCTTTTGTTGTTTTCTCTCTTTTGTAGTGGAAAGAAATGGAAAGCTCATCGGTGAACCGGCACGTCCTCATCTTTTTTTTTTTTTTTTATGACAGAGAAATTACCACATATTTTCTTTAATTGCTTTTTATAAATAATATTACGTTTGTCTTCTTTTTTCCCCCTTGGGATGTAGACAGGATCGGCCTTTTTCTTTGTTGTCCCAAGAGGACTTTTAGAAGTTCTTGTCTACACAAAAGAAAAGTACAACAATCCAAAGATTTACATAACAGAGAACGGTATTAATAAGAAATTAATTTTCACAACTGTCTTAACTAAATTAATTTTGCCGGATTACTTTAGTAGAAATTGAAATGTTATTTGTTTAATTATCAATAGGGATGAGTGATGGCAATGTAACAATGGTTCAAGAAGGAGTCGATGATTTCCAAAGGTTGGATTTCCTACGTCGCCATCTCATGGCCCTTAACACAGCCATTAAGTAAGTTCATTCTCTTCTTAATTAGCTATGCCCTTCACAAATATAATTTTGTCTTTCCTTTTCTTTTTTCTAATATTTAAAACGGAATTATCTTGCTCCACTAGTTAATGAATTTAAGTGATTTAATTATTCCAAGATTGAATGCATATATATATATATATAAAGATGACTGATGCAATTGTTATTAATTTCTTACAGGGAAGGTGTGAACGTCAAGGGCTACTTTGCATGGTCGTTTCTGGATAATTTCGAATGGACCTCGGGATACACTCAAAGATTTGGTCTTAATTATGCTGATTATAAGGACAATCTAAAGAGATATCCCAAACGCTCTGCTCTTTGGCTGAAGAAATTCCTCCTTAAATAGAGACTGTCCGAATTTCTTGCTAAGGCCTATTTCAAATGATGAAAGGCACAACACGTATCAAAATATTTTTAATTTTGTGTCTTGTTTAATATTTTATATAAAGCTACAACAAAAATAATTAGTATTAATTTTGTTTGGCAATTAAATAAGTTACAATAATTTTTAAAAGTTAAATATGTTTTAAATAGCGGTGCTACAAATAGCTACCTGTTATCATAATGGACCAATTCAACTCAGACTAGAGTTGAGTCCTAAGCGGGCAGCTGATTAGCACTTCAAAAATAATTTTAAAGGAAACTATTCCAATTACTCAAGTAATTAATCTAATTACAACAAGTAATTCTTTATCCCATATTCTTGAGCAAGAACTAACAAAATTATTATTTTTTCCACCGCTTTCGTTCAATATTTGGTGAAAACGTTCTATCATGATTTAGCATAAACAGAATCAGAAAAAAAAAATTGAACAAAATAAACTTTTGATCAAATGGGGAGACACAATCCACTAAGTACATTCACCAATCACAAACAGAAAATCAGGATCTTTCAATGAAGAAACAATCAATTGACAAAAGCACAAGTTAAAAAATTCCTTTGCGTTCCTTTGATTTAGTTTTATGTTCTACCTTTTTTATTTTTGTTCAAGTAATTAATTTTCATGACTTTTTTGAATGTCTGGGCTCCCAACTGACTGACTGGAGTTGGGATGAAAAGCCGAAAAAAATCTAGTCCAAATTGGTTAAAGAAATCAATCTAAAGATTTATAATCCAAGTTTGCCAAATGATTGAGCTCTCAATCAGTTTGTGTCAAAAAAGATGAACACTTCGGGTTATTTCCAAGTCACTATTTCTTCGGATTGAACTGAGTGAGTGAACCCCAAAAGCAATGACTAACTAAGAGGGAAAAAAGCAGAAATTTAAAAGAAAAAAATGACATGAAATAGCTCCCGTTTGGATATAGGATTTTTCACTTTTTTTAAATAAAATAAAAATAAAAATATTATTTGTTCATGAATTTAATCAATTTTTGAAAAAAGAAATCAAGTTCCGAAAATTGGTTTAAGCCTTTTTCGATGAAATTTCTTCTTCCACTTACAAAAGTTCCAACTTATTTTCAAGGAAAATGCATATAGAAATACAACTTTAACTTTCAAAAATTATTTTTTTAACACAACTTCAAAAACTCTTTTTTCAAGCTTAAATCAAATTTATGTTCAAGCGCTAGCTCAAAATAAAAAAATTTGAAGAAAAATTTTCAAGTTTCAAAAACTGGTCAGTTTTTTTCTTCCATTCACAATACTTCAAATTTTATGCCCAACCACTAGCTTAAAATAAAGGAATTTGAGTCTTAGATGAATCATATATATTAAATGACAAAAAGTAGGCCCAAAGGCACACAACTTTTAAGAGAAAAGGTATTCCTAAAAAGTGAAAAAGTGAAGGGCCCAATCTCCAAGTTATGACTCTGAAATAATATTAGCTCGAACAGTATTAGAGGCTGTGAATTTTCTGATCAAAGAGAAAGAACTAAAGGGGGGAAATGGGCCATTGGAAGGAGAAAATAAATGCACATGGGAAGGGGACATTACTCACATGTAAGAAACATGGGTTTTTCTTTTCTTTGTTTCCTAACTTCTTAGCATTCCCTGTTTTGGCTTTCTCTTTTGGTGTACTCTTTTTTCTCCCTTTATCTTATAATCTTATCGGTCATATTAACACAATAATAACCCAATAAAATCTCACTAGTAGGATCTAAAGAGGATAGAGTGTACACAGACCTTACCCTATCCCGGAAAGTAAGAAAAATATTTCCTGGAGACCCTCGGCTCAAATAGACGAGACAATAATATCAAAAAAGAACAAAAGAATAAATCTGTAATAACAAAAGAAACCAAAAAAATAGTACCCAGCAATCGAACGAGACAACAAATAAGTGGAAGGGTAATAACCCAATGCTATGCAAAAGGAGAAAAATAGTGCGTACACAACCTAACCCGCTAGCATTCCTAAATAAAACTCTACCAGACTAACCGGTATAAAGAGAAAAAACACTAGACTACCCCCTAATCTACAATCCTAATGCTCGGCCTCTAAACCTTCGTATCAAGAGCCATGTCTTCAGAAATCTGAAGTCGCGTCATGTCCTACCTGATCACCTCGTCCCAATACTTCTTAGGCCGCCCTTTACCTTTTCTCGTGCCTGCCAACCCAACCGCTCACACCTCCTAACCGGGACATCTGGGCTTCTCCTCCTTACGTGCTCGAACCATCCAAGCCTCGCTTCCCGCATCTTGTCATCCATGCGAGCAACGCCCACCCTTTCCCGAATATCTTCCATTCCTAATCTTGTCCAGCCTCGTATGCCAACACATCCACCTCAACATTCTTATCTCGGATACTTTCATCGTCGGGATATGTGCATTCTTGACTGGCCAACACTCAGCCCCATACAACAACCACCACTCTATAGTACTTACCTTTAAGTTTCGTTGTCACATTCTTGTCACATAGGACTCCAGACTCAAACCTCCATTTCATCCACCCCATCCCAATGCGGTGTGTGACATCCTCGTCGAACTCCCTATTTCCCTGAATAATTGACGCTAGATACTTGAAACTTTCTCTCTCGGTGATGACTCGTGAGTCGAGCCTCACTTCCACATCTGTGTCCCCTGTCACACCACTAAACTTACACTCTAGGTATACCGTCTTAGTCCTACTCAACTTGAAACCTTTGGACTCCAAGCCTGCCTCCATACCTCCAATCTCTCATTAACGCCACCGCGTGTCTCATCGATCCGAACTATGTCATTAGTGAACAACATACACTATGGCACCTTCCCTCGAATATGGTGTGTTGGGGCATCCATGCCAGGGCAAATAAGAACAGTCTGAGCGCAGATCCTTGGTGTAACCCCATAACCACCGAAAAAGGCTCTGAGTCACCTCCCACAGTTCTAACCCGAGTCTTAGCTCCATCATACATATCATTTATCGCTCTAATGTAAGCTACCGGCACACCCTTCACCTCTAGGTATCTCCAAAAAACGTCCCTAGGAACCTTATCATACGCCTTCTCTAGGTCAATAAACACCATGTGCAAATCAATCACATTAACACAAAACTATAAAAGACTCAACTAAGAAGTACTAGTAATTAGGAAATCATTAAAATTCCAATTCGTAATACTGCGATTCAAATAGTGAATTTACCCGTCAATACCGGGGTATCGCCGATAATAGTATGTATTTGCACTTTTTGGAATTATTTTGTGAAAACTGATAGAGGATTGGATTGATGGTGTATTTCCAACAATCTCACTTACCCTAAAGCCAATCACATTTATATATAATGCATGTTGTTTTAGGTGGTGCTCAGTCACATTAACAGAAAACTATGAAAGAATATGCTTTATATATTCAGAAATCTGTGGATTGTATTGCAAGTGTATTAAGAAGGAAGAAACTAAATTCTTTTTTCTTTTTGGCTCAGTAGTTGATCCATTTAATACATCAACCTAGAAATCACAACTACAGACAAATAATACTTAATTTTTGGTAATAATACTATTCTACTCACCAACTTATCTTATTTGGATCTTGAAGGTAATCAATTCAAGGAAAATCTTCGAAAAAGTAAATTTGGCAGCATTTTTTAACGTGCAATGTTGAAAATCCAGTAGTATCTGTAACACTTATGAAATTGATCAGTTATCACATGGATTGACTTTTACCCATCATGTGAAGAAGGGAGGTTATTTTGAATTTTATATTATATCTTTCAATACTTGCCAATGACTCAAGGGGAGCTTTGAAGCAACGATAAAGTTATTTTCATTTGACCTATAGGTTATGAGTTCGACCCATGAAACCAGTCACTAATGACTCCATTTAGGATAGATTGTCTATATCACACCCCTTGAGAGGCGACCCTTCCCTAAATTCGGTGTGAATACAAAATATTTCGTGTACTGAACTGCGTTTTATCTTTCACTTCCCATGGCCTTCTTCGAGAAACTGACCCTAATACATGTGAAGGCAATGTAGATAGACACCAAGCTCTCTGATTTGAGTTTATGTTAAACAGAACAATTAAGAGGGTTGGAATTTATTGCTTGACCCCCCCCAAAAAAGAGTGAGAAATATTACTCTTCAAGCATAAGATTCTCTTTTTAATTTGTTGGTGATTTTCGAGAGTAATGTTCATTATTAATTTATACCTTATCCTGTTCTAGCTTTCTTGAAATACACAGAAATTTCATTGCACGAAATTATGCTATGTCTGTTTCAAGATCCAATGGAACAAATGCGTAGCTAGAAAAATATCCTCATATAATTAAAAACATCCATTAAAACTTGAAAGGTACTCCATCTTTATTTGACCCTTAACTTTTTCAGCAAAAAAAATAATGTTTTGTCCTTCTGAAATTCCTGTATATTGTTTTGGATATAGCCCACTGCCTATAAAAGAGGTGCTCTTTCTAATGCTCTTTAGATTTCTATTGTATTAAATCACTGTTAAATTCTAAAAAAACAACGAGCACATAGCAATTAATTATTCTTAATCACCGCAAAAGTCATATAAGCTCGCACCTCCTTAAACATTTATATTTCCTCTCATTATTTTCTAACGTTATTCTGCGAGTCATCCGGCGGAAAAACTTTTTGAACAGGGTAAAAAAATTTGGGATCGTCAGTCAATTCTGTTAAAGATTGGGATGAGTCAATATCGTGAAAATACTTCCTGATATCAAATTCCAGTGAAAGGTTCTACACTCTTCTTTGATTCATCTTAAGACGGAGTGGAAACCTTGACCCGAGCGAATGTGCAGATTGTCTGGAAACTCGAGATTATAAATAAATTTGAGTACTATTGTAATCGCCTCTTTCATAATCCTTTCTATAGATAAAACTACTGTGACGTATAGTTCTCTTCAAGAAATTCATCTTTAATTGTTTGTTATCTAAGTTGACATTGGAAGAAGATTTTGAGGTCATGATAAAAGTCACTATTTATCAAGCTTTTATTTTCTTACATTGAATGGAAAGCATACGTACTCTCTAAAAGTCCAAACAATAAAATCATTTGAAACAGGCATTGATCACACAAATATTGGTTAGGCATTTTATTTGCAATCGTAAGAAGATTTCATACGTAATAAATCTAACAACTATATTTGATTAAACATCTCCAACTAAATTATTTC
This sequence comes from Nicotiana obtusifolia, assembly GCA_002018475.1. Taxonomy (NCBI): domain Eukaryota; kingdom Viridiplantae; phylum Streptophyta; class Magnoliopsida; order Solanales; family Solanaceae; genus Nicotiana; species Nicotiana obtusifolia. The sequence continues at coordinate 68,449 of MCJB01011675.1, forward strand.
TTTGTGTTAGCTTCAAATGAACAAAAGAAAAAAAGTTAAACAAATATCTTAGTCTACTCTGCTCCATCTGCTACTAAAATTAATATCAAAATTAGGGTTGTTTACCTAGTCCTTACCAGATCAACTCTAATAGTTCAGTAGTTGTAAGTTTCTTCAGCTAAACAAGAAAATTAAACGATATTGCAGAAGTATACCAATCTTGATTACAACACTACCACATTTATAAATAGAACTTGAATATTAAAATTTCTGGTTGTTGAACTCCTCGCCAATTAAAAAGTTTCTATTGGGGGTGTGGAAAGTCAGGAGTAAGGAATGGAAATGGCAGAGAATCAAAAGTTAGCTATAACACCTCTTTCGTAAAAACCAAAAGGAATCTTTTTATAAAATTTAAAAAAAAAAAAAAGAAGCAATATCTCAGTGTAATTTTGCTCTGTCATTTGACATAAAATCAAGTTAATGTAAGGGCAAAGTGGCCTCCCTGATTAATACTTTCTAGTTATTTGTGGAGGAATGTATAATTATTACCCGCTCCAAAAAATAATAACCAACATAATATGTATATTTTATATATATGTTTATTATATGCATATTTTACATATTTTTTGACTAATGAATGTAATTAATTTTGGCCGACCGATAACTTTATATTTTAACCTTATTTATTACTCATTAAGATTTTCAACAAAAAAATGAACAAAAGGTAATTCTACTATTTGAAACCTGGGATATTTAAGCATTAGACGAAATTTGAACGCAAAAGTGTGTGTAATTAGTCCCCCAAAACTATTTTAAATAAGAAATCATCTAGTAAAGTAAATTTATGGCTTAGTCTTTCATAAATTGCTCACTTGGAAAATATCAATATAATGTGACATATATGCAAAAGTTGGTGTAGTCGCTGGCCAGCAATTTGAAGCATATACATACCAAACATCCACCTAAGAAAAGGGATTATGCATGAAAGAATTAGGATTATAAGGTATCAATCATTTAGGAGAATATTATTGAAGATTAATCAAACCATTTGATTGAACACTAAAAGCCACAGATTATTGAAGTGGTTAAGAGGTTGCCTTTGCCTCTAAGTTCTGGCTCCAGCTACTTATGAGAAAAATATGATAATTTAAAAACTTAAAATTTATTTTGGTATATACTAGTAATATTACAAAAAAAAAAAAAAAAAAAAAGATAGGAATATTATGGAACTGACTCCTTCCAACTCCACGGATGCTTATCTAGAAAAGATTGCATACCTAATTCTTCTAATAATTTTTAATTAACCTCTACGATTCGATAGCCTCAGAATATGGTTCATGGAATAAATGTTGCCTAATTATCAATAAAGCCATCTAATTTTTGCATAATAATTTGTACCTTAATTGTTCTATATCTGTTGAAAATCAGATTTGATCCTTTTAAGTGCTACAATTCTTCTTCGACGACTCAATATATAAAAAGTTTTTACGTCTTTTCAGATATAATAATTCGTCGTAAATTTTTCATAAGCTAAACAAGCTTAAGGCATTGGGTTGTATTATTGTGTAGCTACTTTTGTTAGAAAACTAATAGAGTTGCGACAAAAGGGCTTAATTTTGATTGCAAATTATAAAAGCTACTATAATTTATAAAAATTAAATGTTTGTACAAACTTACAGGGTGTGAATTTAAACTCTTCTAGAAAAATTAACGGAAGAAAAAAGGTTATTTTCGAATAATAAGCCTAAAGATAGTATTACTAGATATTAACATTGCCGCCACTACACCATTTTATAGAATTAGAGAATATATAGGAAATTAATCATTGGTGATTATTGAGACTGACAGATCTAAAATGAAATTTAATTGGAAGGGCACTTCTTCAATTTTTTTTATTTCAAAGGAATAATAGCGCACGTCCAACGCATGAGTCCACTAATTAAGGAGTAAGGATAAGAAACTTATTTTTTTTTTTAAAAGGACTAGAGAAAATATTCTTTCACTATAATTTCCTTTTTTGTCAATCACATGCACAATGTTGTTTCCCTCAACTGAGCTACTACTCATGCAAAACACACGCAAATAGTTATACTAATAAAAGGCAACTCAACGCCAACAAAGATATAAAAAATTTATGGGGTAATTCCATGCATGACTAGTTATCCAACTTTTAACTGACTGCATTAAAGGTATAAAACTAATTTTCTAATAGGAAAATAACTCTACTATGTATATGTATCATAAAAAAAATAAAAAAGTAAATAAAGGCATAAAATGATCAGTCTGATCCAGGAAAACGCGAATAGACTGCCAGTGTATAACATTGGCATGGAAATATAACCGTGTTGTAACTCACATACGTAATACCAACGTGGCATAACTAAAATTTTGTATTTTAAATGAACTAGAAATATTTTTTTAAGTGATGTCACATGAATTTTGTATATGTGGCTGCCAGGGGTAGAACTAGGGTGGCGGAAGGGGTCCATCTAAATTTCCTTCGCCGAAAAGTTATACTGTATATATAAAGTTTAAATTATCTTTTATGCATAAATAATAGATGTCGAATTCCCTCCATTTGTTCGTATATTTTACTTTTTAATATTCTGAATCTCTGGGTAAAAGTGCTGACCACCGGTGATCGCAATCAGCAACTCTACTCCTGCTACCTCTTGTTGTACTAGAGTGAATACTGATGGACCTTCTCTTTCGAACCACAAATAAAGAAAAGAAACTCAACATAAATCTTCTAACTAAAACACCTGGAGAAAGAAAAAAAACTGTCCTGATGCTTGGATTGCTGCTTTTACAAGATATTGCAATAAAAGTTAAAAATAAAAACTTTTTAAGTTATTTACATAATAACTTTTACATTTTCTTTCAGTTTAAGCAAATTTTGTGAAAAGAGAAACGTACAAGAAAAAGAACTACTAAGTAACGCAAAGAATATTTGAAATTTACTCCAACTTCCATTGCAATTTGGTCCCAAAAAGGTAGCATGCATAATCTGTATCTTTACAATTTCATTGGAGATTGAGAGCTTCTTTAATGGATCTTCATGATTTTGAGTCATAATTTCTCATATATATAAATTTATTTTGCTTGAAAACAAATCAATCTGCAATGAATAATGATCCACTTCAAAATTATATTGCAATTGACTTCTAACAGGGCAATCACCATGTGGAAATATGATTGTGAGAAAGTAGGAAGTCATTTTCCTTGTAACCTAATTCACATAACTAATCATATTTGTTTTTCCATTTTTCCAAAAAATACTCTTTAAAAGAAACATGAAAGGGAAAAAAATGGGGCCTCATGATAATGAAATCATTTTTTTTCTTTTTTTGGTGCTTATGTGAAAGTAAACGCAACTAAAAAATGGCAATAATCACTTTCTTATTGGACTCTACTCTAGAGTAGTCTCTAGTGGAGCATAAAAGCAGCCAAAGAGCTTCTGACTTTCAATATTAAAATAATGAGTTTTAATTAACTGAGGCATGAACAAAGAAAAAATGAAACATCAGAATTTCTAGATTAAAATAAAAAAGTATGTAACTAAATAAGAATGTTTCATAGTTGAACAGTTGTTAAGGATTGTGCCTTTTTGGGTTAGTCAAGTCAGAATCTTACTTCCAGATTAATCCGTAATTATGACAAGTTTGTTAGGAAAAGAGATGATGGTTGTTCCCTAGTGAAAATTAATGAGGAGCTTAATTATTTCTCTCAATAATTACTTTGTTGAAGAAAATCACTAGGTAAGTTACAGAATCACAGTACACAATGTTAGAGTACTGTCCCTCCTTGTCCCAAGAAAAATGAAAAAGAAACAATAACATATGGTTAGCATGTCCTTGTTCTTAAACGCTATCTGCTCCCCAACCAAATGTGTGGCAGAATAATAATGTTACACAAAACCATGTCCCAATAAATTGAAGACTCCATATAATTTTTCCACTGAAAGCTTGATGTTTGCTTCAAGCCTACACTAGCTAAAAATTCTTAAATGGTATATGAATTTATTCAAAAACACATGCGTTTTTGGTTTCTAAAAAAACAAATAATAAGTAAGGAAAGAATGGGGAAGTTTATATTTCATAGCCAACTTTGAAATTAATAATTGGTTTCGGAGTTCTGATTTGTGAATTATAATGAACACGCTAAATTAACCCCACCTCTCTTTTATTTAAACCCTTGTTGTCGATCTCAACTCTCAAATCTCAATGGACTCGAAGGTGGACCATACGACCCCCGATAACTTTAGAAAAAATATATGCATATATTTGTACATATTTTAAATAACATATATTGTTTGACACCTTAAAATTCAAAATTGCATCGGTCGATTTGAAAGGTATAATTTAACTTTTAGTCCATTGTCTCAATTTGATTTCCACTCCAATATTTTAAGAAAGTTTTATTCGATAGTAATATCTTCGCCACTTTCAAATCTCGGCTTCGCCTTATGTCCAAACACCAACCAAGACGAATGCTTTAGACACCTTACTGAGACACCTTATAAGATCCCTTTCCTCTCACAATTTTGCAAAAAGTTCTTTTGAAAATAAAGTTGCCCATATCATATGCACATACGGGACAACAGGAACCTGTCAACTAATTCGAGGTTCCACCACTTGTGAAATTTAATTTTCACCGTTTATTTGGTATACGATCGCAGTCGGGCTCATCTATTGTATGATGGATTGGAACCAAAATATAATGGATTGAAAATCGATCTCAGGTTCCATCAAACATAAGTACGAGGTTAGAACATGCGCCTTTCAAAGATTACCGAATCCGTCACTCCGAAAGTAACTCCGACTCCGAATTAGCTCAAAAGAACATTATCGAACCCAAATAACGGAAGGTCGAAATATCTGTAACTAGTCGTGCATCACGGCAAGAATATCAGCACGTATCAATGAAACCGCTTAATTAGAAAATCATGAGATTTTTTACTTTATATAGAGTTGTACCTAAAGTATGACTTCCCTACTATATAAGGGGGGTCTGATTATTTGTAAAACACATTGCAGCACGCATCACAAAAGCATATAATATTATTTTCTTTCTACAAGCTACTGTTCTTCTGTATTAACATTATTTGGATCATATTCAGTTCGAGTGAGATCTATTTCTCAAGGCTATTACTGTTCAAGTCATACAGTTTAAATTTACTTTATTATTCTTTGCTTTACTTATAGTTCAATCTATCGATTTGTGTCAAACTAATCCACGTATCCTTAAAACCACTTATAAATTCAATTGTTATCCGATTTTGAGGGTAAATAGTTTGGCGCCCACCGTGGGGCTAAGGATAATAGTGGTTATTTGATACAAATCTCCATAACACACACTGCTTCACACTTGCTCTTTGAAGTGTCTTTGATTCCAGGCTAAAATACAAAAATATCAAACTCTCAATCAGCACCTCTGCATGTTGACAACAAGTCAAGTCACCAAGGTGAAAATAGCAACATAGCGCCCAGTAACGAGATACAGCCTGCTGATCCCGCTGGAATTTCGATCACTGATTCGATTGACGCTAATTCTCATGTGGCTATCGATGATTGGGCTATTCAAGCTTTTACTCAGGGACTTAATATTCGAAGCTCAGTGGCTTCACGGCAATTGAAGCAGAACTTAATAAAATATCCGGCTGTTACATGGGCCGACGAGCATAACCTGTATCAGTCAAAAATCAGAGTCGTAGATGATCAATTCGAGGCCCCTTCGGGATTTGTTTATCCAGTTAAAACCTTCAACGGAGTCAAGAGAGAAATCGATCGTGAACCGAGGCCAAATAGGGATAGGTACCAACCATATAACGGAGATTGGAGAAGTAGCGGGTCCGGGCGAAACCACATGGGAAACGAAAGGAGCCGGGGATTTATGACCAAAAATGGCCTCGACAGGTCTAAAGACGCACCAAGGCTATCGGAATACAACTTTAATGTTGATGTTTCCGCCATTGTATCGGTTATCGGGCGCATCAAGATACCAAATGGCCTCGACCCCTACAGTCCCATCCAACCCAAAAGGATCCTAGTGTAAATATCACGACACTCATGGTCATAGAACGGAGGATTGTCGACAGCTGAGAGGAAGTAGCTCGTCTATTCAACAATGGGCACCTTCAGGAGTTCTTGAGCGACCGAGCCAAGAATCATTTCAGGAACAGGAATTCTAACAAACTGGCAGAACAAGAAGAACCTCAACACGTCATTAACATGATCATCGGAGGAGTTGATATCACACAGGGGCCGATGTTGAAACGCACCAAAGTATCCATCACTAGGGAGAAACGAACTCGGGACTACATACTTTAAGGAACTTTATCTTTCAACAATGAAGATGCGGAAGGGATCGTGCAACCCCATAATGATGCACTAGTAATATCTGTACTCGTAATTAAAATTCGGGTTAAACATGTGTTAATTGATCCAGGTAGCTCGGCCAACATCATTCGATTAAGGGTCGTGGAACAGCTAGATTTGCAAGACCAAGTCGTGCCTGCAGTTCAAGTTCTAAAAAGATTCAACATGGCTTGTGAGACCACTAAAAGCGAAATAACATTACCAGTAACCACTATCGGGACCATCGGGGAGACCAAATTTTATGTGATCGAAGGGGACAAGATATACAACGCTCTATTGGGAAGGCCATGGATCCACAACATAAGCGCGGTGCCTTCCACGTTGCACCAAACATTGAAATTCCCAACACATGACGGAGTTAAAACAGTCTATGTGGAACAACCGGCTACAAAAGAAATGTTCGCGGTTGAATAGGTAACACCGGCATCTACATTTCAACATCGAATGGACCAACCAAACACCTAGTTCATCTTGGATTGATCCTCCTTGGTCACCAAACACCGAAGGTAACTGGCCACCCCCACGGAGCAGAAAAAGCCCAGGCATCCTCCGAAATGGATATAACAATTGACCTCTTTCGGTCAGGATTCAAACTCGAGGCTGGGAACCGGTTGACTAGTTTCGGGCTCGACAGGTCCACTTGTCCCCGATGATGGACTCTTCTTCGGCACCGCTATATCACGCAACCCGCTGATGTCCTCCGTAGCGGTAAAGTCTACGCCATCAAAGAAGTTTTGAAAGGAGTCTACCACTCATTGTGTCTCTTTAATGGATCGTTCGTCCAGCGCCCTGAGCATCGGCGATCATAGACTCAGTAAATAATGGCGAACCAGAGAGGTCTATCACTCCGTGCATGCCCTTCGAAGCACTATCCGCCGTACGGGAAGAACCGGCTACGATCTCGTTATCGGCCTCCCTATCTCGAGGCAAAGCAGCCTCGCCTCCTTCTGGGTTGGAAGCTTCGGCTAAAGCTTCCTCATCGACCTCCCCGAGTCGAGGTAATTCAGTTTTAGCTCTCACCGGTTTGGGGGTCCTTCGTACCTCTATCCCTGACTGCACACGGGCCATCAGTTCGGAGTTCTCTTCTTCTTCTTCTGACTCATCCCTGAGCCGGTGGAGTGAGTCCGAAGAGGGTTCTCGAGCACTGGTGCTACCCTTGGGTTTACGCACCGGACTTCTTTTTGTTTTCTTCTTTTCTGAACTCGGGTCCCTTTTCCTCTTTCTTCTCATCAGCCTGCCTCGGAGCAGGGAACTTGGGAGGCACATCCTCGTCACCGGATGGAGGCCTCATAGCAACATCCTTGGGAAGACCTGCAAAAGAAAACGGAACTAATAAGAACTCAATGGCACGAGGAAAAAAATCAAATATTATTAAATCAGAAAAGGGAACTTACCATGGGAACGGGCCTCCCATAGGCCCTTCGATAGTTCGCACCACGCGCGCTCGAAGTAGGGTTTCTATTACACGAGGTCCTCGACCCATTCCTTGAGTGGAGAAATTGCATTTGGGATTCAAGCAACAGTTGCATCATAAAACATTGATAAGAAGAGAGGAAAAAGAAAAAACAATAAACGAAATCTTTAATGCAAAGTTATACTCACGTTTCATGTTCCATTTCTCGGGAAATGGCATGTCGTCGGCCGGGATTAAATCCGAGGACTTAATCCGAACGAATCGGCCCAACTAGCCTCGGTCCCGATCCTCGTCTGTACTCGAGAATTGGGACTTACTAGCCCGGCGGGCCAGCTTTATAAATACTCCTCGATAGAGTCGGGGACTATACAGGCGCATGAGATGATCGAGGGTGAAAGGGCACCCCTCGATTTTGTTTACGAAGAAGCAGAGGAGAATTACTATCCTCTAGAAAGAGGGATGGATTTGACCAAGTTTCACCTCGTACCTCTTATAGAAGGCGATGATGACCGGTCACAAGGGACCCAACGTGAAAGAATAAGTGTAAACACTTAAAAAACCCTCCATGTGGGTAGTAATCGATTCCTCGGGCATGGGCACCACCACGTGTTTATCAACCCAGTTGCAATCCTCTTTGACCTTGGAGAGGAGACCGTAGGTGATCGAGCATATATATCTCGAGACCAACTCGCATCGACCCGGTATCGAGGAAGTCTTTTCAACCTTGAAATCAGCACCGGTCGAGCACACACCAGGAACAAATACTTCAGGGTATGGTTCCGCCGTTGTTTCCTCACCGGTCGGTCGTGATGAAGAGGCGGTTTCTTTTTGTGGAACTGTCTTAGAAGTTTTCGCCATTTTTTCTGAATAGAGATAAAGAAGAGAAAGTTAAAAGGTTACCCTAATGTTTTGGAATGAAGACAAGCGAAGATTCTTGCAAAAACCTTAAGAAATCTGGTACAAGTGTTAGAGAATGCAAAGATTTTTTAAAGAACAAGAGTAGAAGAGGTTTAAACGTAAAGTTTAAATGGATGAAGGATGGAGTATATATAGTATTCAAACGACGGTTCAAAGTCTGTAGCGGCCGACCAGCGACTAACGCACATTTAATGCCATTAAGATGTGACTGACGAGACGTTTCGTCTATTTTTGTAATTTCTGAAGCGAAGTATCGAGATCAGGATCAGGGGCTCATATTGTTTCTCGTCGTTTACACTTCGAAAAACGAGGGGACTATTTGTATACGGCCAAAACCGGATTCATCTATTGCATGACGGATCAGAACCAAAACGTAATGGATTGAAGATCGACCCCAGGTTCCATCGAGCCTAGGTACGAGGTTAGAATATGCGCCTTCAAAGATTACCAAGCCCGTGACCCGGAATTGACTCCGACTCCGAATTAGCTCGAGAGAACATCATCGAACTAAAATAATAGAAGGCTGAAATATCCGTCATCGGTCGTGCATCACGGAAGAAATCTCGGCACGTATCAATGAAACCGCTTAATTAGCAAATCATGAGATTTTTTACCTTACATAGAGTTTTACCTAAAGTAGGACTCCCCTACTATATAAAGGGAGTCTGATTATTTGTAAAACACGTTATAACATGCATTCCAAAAGAATTATAATATTATTTTCTTTCTACAAGCTACTGTTCTTCTGTATTTGACATTATTTGAATCATATTCAGTTTGAGTGAGGTTTATTTCTCAATGCTATAACTATTCAAGTCACACGATTTGAATTTATTTATTATTATTTACTTTACTTATAGTTCAATTTATAACTTTGTGTCAAATTAATTCATGTGCCGTTAAAACAACTTATAAATAAAATTGTTATCCGATTTTGTGTGTAACCAAACTTTTTCATAGGTTTTCTTTCCATCAAATGGGCAAAATGAGGGAACTTGTAGCTAATTCAAAGCCCTAAAAAGTCTCATCTCCTGCACCCCAAAACAAAGACAAAGTTCAGTGCGAAAAGGGACCCCACAAACAGAAGAAGCCAATGCAGTGGCCTTTTGTTTGTTCCAACGTGGCAGTATGTTGAAAAGTCACCATCGAACACGGTGGCCAAAATGCCAGCGTGTAATATACTGTAGTTTTATAGCTGGCAAAGGAAAGTGGACTAGTACTATCTGATTTGTATTATTAAAAGAAGCAGTAAAATTATTGGGAAGTAAGCCTATCATAGGCAGAGGGAATTTCATAGCTTTATCAGAGGAAAGAAAGCAAAGGAAGCATACAATAGATAACAAACAGGCTGTCAAAAGAGCAAAGGCGGCAGCTCACATGTTCCTTTTTAGCCACCATTTTAATGCCCAGCTGGCAACTTCATTACACGACACGATTCCTCCTCGAGCTCGAAGATAGTCATTATCCCAATTTCCCCACCATTTTGAACAATATTTTGAATTTCGAAAAAGAAAAAAGGATACTCGTTTTGTATGTTAAAAGTGAAAAAAAAAAAATCTATAATTGTGACTAACAAATTTCAAAAGCACAAAACATCTGGCTTTCATGCAAGAATCGAAGAAGGTTTGCATTCACGATATGATGTGAATAATCTATTATAATATAAATATTATTGATTGTTTTTATAATTCAAATTTACGACTTATAAATCACACAAAATAATTTTATCGTTAATCTAAAACTAATTTTATATTATAAAATTATTATTAATTCCTTATCCTCCTAAACAAATGACTTCAAACATTTTCATGAGAATTCGAATTTACCCACACACAAAAAAAAAAAAAAAAAAATCCCTCCCCCACCCCCCACCCACAAACCCTTGCCCCACAAGTTACCTCGCAAATGAGTTCCTTGTTTTGATTTGCTTGTTGTTAGTCTTTCCTACTATTGATACTTTTTTAGACTCGATCAACTCTCTCATAAATCATCATGATTAATCATTATATATGGTGCAGACATTTTGAAAGTGAACTTATGAACTTCGCTCCTTTTGGGAAATCCGATGATGAAACCTATGAACATCTTTGCTCGTCCTATATTTCCCTCTTTTTTTTAATTGGGGAACCGTTTTTTTTTTATCTTAAACATTACTACTAAAAAGAGCTAGTATTACTAAATTTGCATTTTTGGTTATTATTCTCGCTTATCGAATATATATTTATTTAGAGCTAAATTAGACAATTAATTTATTCATAACTTTACAAAATTATGCAAAGTCCTGTGAGCTACAATTTTATTAAATCAACTGGTAAAGAATCAAACTTTATGCCCTAAATGAGAAACTTCAATAATTTACTTATTGTATGTTACTCGCTAGCTCTTCTTCAATTTATATTATAGTATTTGATTGGAATATGAAATAAGTATGGTTGAAAATTTAACTTGATAGAAGATTTGATCTATGATCCCTCTACAAGTCTTGGTTTAATTAAAAGATCTTCATGTTTTTCTTCCTATATGTTTGAAATTAAAAAATGACCTTAATTGATTAAAGGACGTCTATTATCAATTATAGGTTGACATCAGTTCGACTTAATCATTCACATAAATACTTTTTTTCACTCAAGAAAAAAATTAATTATCGATCATAGGTTGATAAACAATCAAGAAGAAGGTTGTTTATTAAAAAATGATTGATGATCAACCAAGAAGCATGTCGATTTATTGCCTATAGATTAATAATCGGTCACGAAAGTGATAGACACAAAAAAGAGGAATGCTTATCGACAATAGAAGGATGTTGATAATCACCGGTAGATTTTAATCAAAACAACAACAAAAAGAAATTTTACCTTTTAAAAAAATATATAATTTAATGTAATAAAATGATTATCCTCCTAACTGAAAAATCTTTTCCAATTGAAGATTTAACAGGGGTCACTTAACCAACTGTCCTGATAAAACATCACAGAAAGCATAAAAGTTGGATAGGTTAACGATTTTGAATTCTTATAAAAGTTGTATGGAGATGAAAATGTACTAAATATTAGAACATCTCAGAATAGGAAGAGGTGCACAATATTTAGGTTAGAGGGAGTAATCAGATAAGCAATAAACATATTGATAATTACATAATGTATCTTGGACTAATTAGAATGGTCCAAATCTGCATAAGGAAATAATAGTTGTCCTAATCTTATGCTAAGCCTGATAGTTGATAATGACTTCGTTTTTTTCTTTTATCATATGTTTAGATATAATAATAATAACAATAACAATAACATTATTTTTTAAAAATAATAGAGAAGAGAGTCACGCCGGTGGTGGAGGGATGGCATGGATCTTTTTTTTTTTTTTTTTTTTTTTCCTGAAGTGACTATTACATTAGAAAACCATTTGGTTTCCAAACGTGACGACTGACGACAGACATAAGAATTTTTTCAATTTTTTTCGAAATGTTTTTACTTTTTTTCGAAATTAGTGTTTGATCGTAAAATTTTCAAATTTTACTTGAAGATGAATTTTAAAAATTTTCAAAAATTTAAAAAATTCCAAAAACTTATTTTTCAAAATTTTCACTCAGATCACTCACAAAACTTCGAAAATAAACCAAAATTATATTCATGTCCAAACACAACTCTAAATTTCAAAATATCATTTTCACTTGAAAAAATATTTCACTTTTTCTTGGATTCTTATGTCCAAACGCCCACTAAACATCTTTCACGTCATTTTGAATGAAAGTAAAGAGAAGTGATTTTTTTTGCGTAACCATTCGTTATTCAAAATTCATCCGACTAATTCAAATTTATTCGACGAGATTGTTAGAGCAAGATTCCGAAACGGGAAAAGAAAAAAGAAAAAAAAGTAGCTGCTTTGCCTGGCTAAAACTGTTTAGTGCAACACTTATCTACTCATTTATTTGTTAATGTTAGGTATTATTGCATAAACAACTAGTGCTATTTGGCAACCAATAAACTATTTCCAGTCCAGTTTCTTTGTTTGGATTCCTTCTTTTTTTTTTTAAACTTTAATTTCTTGCATTTTATTTTATTTTTTGGGGAGCGAGGATGTTTCTTGGGCCGTGAGAATTTAATGAAGAATTAAATAAGTTAACTCATTTTTCTATCGGCCTTTTCACTCTTAATCCATTCGTTGAATAGTACTATTTTTTTTTTTTTTTTTTTGTGCAAAATTTCCACCAGACCAAAATCTCAGAACTGAAAAAAAATTGTGAAGTTTATTTGGTTCTTAGCCTCGCAACAAATGTGAAAACTCTTAAATAACTCCAAGGCATATCGTTGTCACAACTTCACTATTATTCGCTTTTCACGAGTAATACTAGTCCAGCAATTTAAGAAATTCAACACCTCAAAAACAAAAACAAAAAAGGAACGAAATTCACGCATGGACTGAGATTTTCTTATTTAATTCTTATTCTAGTTTTGACCAAGAGCAATATCGTCATTTCAATAAAACAATAGTTGCTTCCCAATTTGAAAAACCAAAGACGTTAGACTAAATACATTATAAAAAAAATTTCTTCCCCCACTTCACACACTTATATAAATACCCTCAGCTCTTCAATTCCCCACTAAGAAAAAAATGAAAAAGAATCTGACACTACGCTTACACCTTCTCTGACTTCCACCATTTTACATCCAATACCAAACGCGCATTTAATCATCGTATTTCGTGTTCCCGCCGTTCTTCTTTTACGCCCTTATTTTCCTTTCTATTTGCAGAAACTTTCTAAGAAAGTCTCTGAGAAAAATCTTGTGTTAAAGTTAAACACACCAACAATTTACACATATATAACGGAAGAAAAAAGGCTTTGTTTTCATTATTTTTGTGTTAAAAATGGCAGTGTCAAAGAGCAACAAGAAGAAGCAGCAATGTTACATAGCGGTGCCATCTCAGATAATAAATTCACTTTCTTCTTCAGGACTTCAGTCTCTGTTACTTTCTCCCAAGAAAAAGAATCCATCTTTTTCTGTAAAGCTCAAGCTTTTGCTCAATAATCCAAGATTCTGGGTTTTATTTCTTTTTGCTTTTGGTTTTGTTGGTATGTTAGAGATGTGGTTTAATTTTGAAACTTTAGTTCCTTTTACACCAAACCCATGTGAGATTTTACAAGAAAAGAGCTCATTCTCAAATGACAAACAAGTTTCTCAGCTCAGTATTGGTGCTTTAAATGTGGGGAAAAAAGAAGAAGAAGGGGATGAAAAGAGTGGGTTTTGGGAACAACCTGATGGGTTGGGTTATAGGCCATGTTTGGATTTGAGTGCAGAGTATAGGAAAACAAGTGTAGATATTGTAAAAGGAAGGAAAAAATATTTAATGGTGGTGGTTTCTGGTGGAATGAATCAGCAAAGAAACCAGATTGTAGATGCAGTGGTGATTGCAAGGATTCTTGGTGCTGCTCTTGTCGTTCCCATTTTGCAAGTTAACGTCATTTGGGGTGATGAAAGGTTTGTTCTTTTTCTTTATGTGAACCATTTTTCTTTGTTTCCAGCTCAAAAGCTTTAATCTTTTTGGTCTGTTTTGTTTCATTCAGTTAGGAAAATGTTTTATTTTCCTGCCTAATTCTCTGAATTTAGGCAACTTTATCAACTTGACAAACTTATTTCATCTATTTGGAAACTTCAATTATTGAAGCAATTCTGAATTTGGTAGAAAACTGGTTATTTCCATAGAGTAACATTGTGGTTGGTCTAAGTTAGATTTTTATGCTATTCTGGGGTGTTTTTGATTTCTTAACGTGTGTTCTATGTTTCTTTTTCGTGTTTGTTTGCAGTGAGTTCTCTGATATATTTGACTTGGATCATTTTAAGGAAGTATTAGCAAATGATGTAAGAATAGTTTCATCACTTCCATCTACACACGTGATGAGTAGACCAGTAGAGGAGTCAAGGACTCCTCTCCATGCCTCCCCTGAATGGATTCGTTCACATTATACCAGAAAGGTATAAAGATTTATTCAATTTTCTATCAAGTTACTTTCCTTGTTTTGGTTAAGTAGGTGTTTGGTCCAACAGCCTAAAATTATTGAAAGCAATAAACTAATTATGGGAAGGAAAAATGATTAATGGTTTCTTTTTTAACTTCGGTAGTTGAGGTTTAGTGTATGATTAATGGTCTTTAGTAAGTCCAAGCTGTTAGACAAAATCAAGATTGTAAAACTTGATGGCTTTTGAATTTTCTATATATGGAGAAAATCAAGATTGGTGTTTTTCTTTGGTTCATACCAATGTTGAGATCTTTGGAAGATATTGAAGTAGTATCTTTCAAGTTGGCTAGTTGGACAAAGTCTTGAAATTGACTCTATGGCAGCTGGAATGAATTACTATACTCTTGAATAGATACCTGAACCCAAAAAGGCAAATACCAATTCAACTCTTAAACTTTTTCATAAGGATATCTACTATCCATGTAGATGTTTTCATCTTTTTTGTTTTATTTAAGAAGAGTCTTTGTGCATTGAAGTTGAAACTAAGTTTTGGGAAATTACAGAGGAACCGACTTTGATTGTTGAATTGATGTTCTTGCAGTTTAGGAGGGATGGGGTTCTACTTCTGCGAGGCCTTGACTCAAGGCTTTCTAAGGACCTTCCCTCTGATCTTCAAAAACTTCGCTGCAAGGTAAATTTAAATCTTATTGTTCTATATGCAGATATTGTTAGTACGCTTATTTCACGTTGTATTAGCTAGTATAAAATACAACACCAACTGTAAGAATATTGATGCAGAATATAGTTTTGGTATTATTCGAATAGAACAAATGCTAAATGTTTCTGTAGGCATTAGCTATCAATTTGACAAAATTCTGATATGTGAACTTGTAGGTGGCATTTCATGCTTTGAGATTTTCCCCATCAATCTTAGAACTTGGTAACAAGCTTACTGAGAGGATGAGGAGTAAGGGACCATATGTTGCTCTTCATTTGAGAATGGAGAAGGATGTGTGGGTGAGAACAGGTTGTCTTCCTGGTTTAAGCCAGGAGTATGATGAGATGATCAACAATGAGCGAAAGCAAAGGCCCGAGCTCTTAACTTCACGTTCAAACATGACTTACCATACCAGAAAACTTGCTGGTCTCTGTCCGTTGAATGCCTTAGAGGTCACAAGGTAAGCATTAGCCTTCATAAAAGTTTTATTCTGCTTATGCACTTCTAAAATATTGTCTACTTAAATTTACAATCTGTGGCTAGGTTGCTAAAAGCTCTAGGAGCACCAATGAGTGCAAGAATATATTGGGCAGGAGGAATTCCTTTAGGTGGGAAAGAAGCATTGCAACCATTGACAAGTGAATTCACTCACTTCTATAACAAAGAGGATCTTGCATTGCCCGGGGAACTCGAGCCATTTGCAAAGAAAGCATCCCTTATGGCTGCTCTTGACTACATAGTATCCGCGAACAGCAATGTTTTCATGCCATCTCATGGTGGAAACATGGGCCATGCTATTCAGGTATTGTCACGTCCCTTACACTACAGTTGCTAGTTATAGTTCAGGAGCCACTAGTTTGGAAATTTAGTTCTGAGATTTTCTCTAACTAGTGATTGTAATTTGTATTACAATAGGGTCACAGGGCTTATGCAGGACACAAAAAGACTATTACTCCCAACAAAAGACAGATGCTTCGACATTTTCTGAATTCATCTCTTTCTGAAACAGAATTCAACAGAATTATACTGGAATTGCATAGAGATTCCTTAGGACAGCCAGAATTGAGGAAAGCAGGAAGGGATGTGACAAAATACCCTGTCCCAGAGTGCATGTGCAATGGTACTACGAACCATTCGTCGATGTAACTACTCCTTACGAGGGAATAACATGTGATAAATCGTCTTACAACATCCTGAGAATTTTGGACAAAATAAAGAATTTTGGATAAGCCTCACTATGCTTTTTAAGAGCAGACAAGGTGGTTTGAGGTGCAGTTTTCGACTCGGTTTGGAGGTGAATGGTTGGTGGTTATAACTTTATAGTAATGTGAGTCCGATGCTGCGGAACTGGGAAGGTGATTCTGTGATACAGCAGCAACATATTATACAAGTTCAATTCCCATTTCTTCTTTATAGTGTTCTTTTGAAGCTGGGGAGCAAAGGTAAAGATGCATTATTTGCTTAGGGAAATGAACACATTTTTATTCATTCATTCTTTACACTATCAATGTAATCCACCATAGTCAATGTATATGTAATATATGTATTAACGTATATAATCATACAAATTTTTGAGGTATATATGCCATTTTAATTATATATATCTCTGAGCCAGTTGATAAATCCTCTATAACGTAACGGCAGAAATCTTTCACAATATGTATGTTAAACATTGAGCAATCGGAAAATGTCATATCTTCTTCAAATATTACCCCTAATAACAAATTAGCTTGGGAATGTGAATCCTAGGAATATATGTGGATTATGTATAGATTTGGATGTGGGTGGGGTGGGGTGGGGTGGGGTAATAATGCAAACTGCCTTTAAATGGGGTGAAATGCAGTTTTGGTTTAAATTCGGAAAAGCAAATTCTAGAGTGGCCCTAGGCTACTAAAACTCAGTACTTTCACCTATTTCTTTAAACAAGAAAAGAATAAGAGGAAGGAGACAGAAGAATTTTATTTCCTGATAGGTGAAATGTACATTGAAGTAGCAGCAAGAAGTGAACGCGGGGAAAAGTTATAGTCAAGAAAATGAACCATTACAAGGTCATGGAATGCACTAAGGAAATCAACAATGGCCAAGTTATCATTTACATCTTAAAGCCAAAGCAAAAATATACAATTGCACTTAACATCAAGTATAGAGGAGCCTTGTATGTATTCAAAAAAGCTATTGCTCCTATCCTTCCAAATGGACAACCAAATGGCAGCTGGAATGGGAGTAGACAGAATAATTCACGATAAAAGATAAAGTTCTTTTGACACTTAAACATAATGTTCTACTCCATTGAGAAAGTTAAAAATATTTAATGTGATGTACGTACGCATTTGGGTTCTTTCGAACTATGTTTTCTTTTATATGGAACTAGCATACTATTGTTAAATGATTGCAATTAAGAATAAGCCGTAATCGTTATGGTTCAGATAGGCTCCCAGTTGTATATCTTTAACAAAATGATACTACTAATAAAGAAAGGAGGTGGGAGCGTATTGCCTGACCGAAAGAAAAATGAACATGTTCATCCATTTAGTATGTGCTTTAATATTTAATTCTAAGATACATTTCTTCTAAAAGGTTAATGAACATTTTAAGAGATTACTGTTATTTATTTATTTATTTATTGTTTTTGATATAAAATAAGAAGATATATACAGCTCAAATTCATCAGTGTATGTCATTTCCCAATAACTCTTTTCACTCCCACCCCACATTACACAGTTTCAAACTCAATTAGAGGGAGGAGAAATAGTCCAAAGCCGTCAAGATCTGGTGACAACAATATTTTGCTCAATCTAAACTATGCAAACTGAGTATTTCCAAATAGGAGAGCAGCTCCTTTTGCTTGAACATTTTGGATGCTAATGTTGCATTAACAAACTTCATTGGTTAATTCTTCAAATGATAATTGGAATCTCATATCATCTAACTGAGTAACACTAGCTAGAATCGATTTTACAATTCAAAAAGAGCTGCTCTCCTGATACGCGTTAAACAATTGGACTTTTGGTCTGGGGTTTAACAAACTAACAAAAAAGGCAATTTATCTCTGTAACGGGGACAGCTGAAACACCTCGTAGAAAAGGCACTCTTGCTCAACAAGAGAATAATAAGAGATACAATCAATAATCGCCCAAGAAAACAAAAGGCAGCAATTTTTAGAAATATACTAAAAATCAAAAAGCACAATATCCTTCCAACTCAATTTACAAAATTATCAATTATTCGATAGATACATTGTGCTCCTTGATGAGTGCTTATGGATTAGTATTTGCTTAAAAAAATCTGATATCGATCAAAATCTCAAGAGTCACTTGTTGGCTCTTGAAAATACAGCAAGAGTTGCCAGCTTTTTGGAATGAGTAAACACCCCAACTGTTGATGTTCATGCTGGCTGGAGATTCTTCTCCAAATATCGCCACAGCACCAGAAATGAGACCGCCTCTATTGTGCTAGACTTTCAGTATGAAAGAGAATTGATCAGGTTGCACATCTTTTAGCAAGCAGCAATGTCCAGCTTGGCTGCAGGAAAGAGAAGATGTTTTGGGATCACAAAGAATCATCCGTTCAGCGAGGCTGCCCTATTGCACTGTGTTGGTTGAAGGTCTAGTCTCAACCAAGATGGGACTCTCTTCAGCAGAATGTGGCCATAATGGTGAAAGCGCCACAACCTTCCCAATGATAATCAAGGTTGGTGACACTAGCTGGTTTGATGCAATGTCGTCAGCAAGATTCTTCAATTCTGCAAACACCTGAATGAATTACAAGGGCAACTACAATCAGCCACGCAATCCAATATTCCTGTCAAGTTGAATGCTTAAATAGGCAGAAAGGAAACATTGGTATAATAGCAAAGAATAACTCATCCAATCCTTGACTGTGAAGGCTGGAAACCCTTGTTCCTATTGTTTACAAATAAACACTACATGCAGAAATTTGCTATTATCTAAATCACTTCAAAGCTTTATTTCAGATAGCTTCTCCAAGTTAGAGATCTGAGATAAGGCTCAGTCTTTCATTTATTCTTCACTCCACTTTATATAAACAACCTTCCAGCACATTCTTAACTTCAAACAAATGCTGCTTTCACGATCATGTTGACTATAGTAACCAATGGAGCTGAGCGCGATGTGAGAACAGAGGTGGTAGTTTTAGCGCAATATTTCTAATACCAGAGAGCTCGGAAACCAATGGGGTGGAATTGTGACCAAGAAAGACTATCTTGAGCATTTATCAAAAAAACAACAACACTATCCAGGTTACCCACTAAGGTCAAGCTTAACTTCGTCTTTAAAAAGGCAATCAAAGGAAGCTCGAAGCTTGGTGGTAATGATGCCAATAAGCCCCATTTAGGGACCAAAGATCCTTGCACTACACTGTTGTAATATCTGTGCACCTAAAAGTGCTTCACTCAATTGGAAGGTCAACGTCAGAAAAATCTCAGAGGGAAAAAGTGGATGTCTTTTTGACATAAGGACCTTTTGCTGCGGCAGTCATTTCCTGATACCTTTTTGCAATCTTCCATCAAGAAAACAATAGACCAAATGGAAGTAGCATATCTTCATTCTCAGGAAGAGTGGTTGAAATATTTCATAAAGCAAGATTACTCGTGTAAATGTCCTCTCCCAAAATGCATGTGTATAACTGTTGTTCCAATTTTGTTGCTTGCAGTTATCAAATAACAAATGATTTATTCTCCCAAGGTAGCTGACAAAAGCAACAACCTTCCCAAATAATGAAGGAATAAGAGAAAGAGAAGCAACTTTGTTCGCTTACCATGCGTTGTTGGGGTGTTGTCCCTCGCTCAATGGCAACAGCTGGTGTGTCAGTTGGCAACCCATGATGTATCAGCTTTGAGGCCAGGGAAGGAAGAGTTGACAAGCCCATATAAACAACTAAAGTACAGTCAGGGTCAGCTGCATTCTCTGCAACGAAAAGCGGGTCTGTTCCGCCTTTTCTTGAGTGACCGGTGAGAAATCTAACACTATTTGCAACACCACGATGGGTTAATGGAATTCCCAACTCTGCTGATATACCAGAAGCTGCAGTAATACCTGAAATGAAATGACCACAATGAGGCCTACATCAAGTTGTGTAAGACAGAATGAGATTCCAGTTACACATAACTAGCCCACTCTTACCTATACAGAAAAATTATAGAGCAATTACAAAGTGTAGATGGAGTCTATTTGGAAATTAAAATCCTTTCTATCAACAGAGGAACTACCAGCGACCATAATATTGGTAAACATATAACTGCACAAGTCTTTCTGAATGTTGGAAGATGGGTCTAAAGAGAGCACATTTTACCATAGAAATCTGCTCAAACATAGATACTAGATTCTCAAGAGAGACTATGCATATTTCTTTCAGGATACCTAATGTCCTATTCAACAGAGGCCAAGACAAAAACTCTCAGCATCTAATCTGAAAGGAAAAATCTTAAAATTATAGATTAAACTTTCAGAAAGAAGACATGATCTACTTGGTAAATTGCAAGCCTATGATCATTATAGAGAGACTTGCTTTTGTTCCCCAAGTAAATACTGAAGAAGATATACTTTCTCCGACCACTCTGCACGTTGCTACTTCTCAACACTGAAACGCCTCTTCTCAAGTAATAAATATTTTCAGTGGGATTAAGTTAGCACGCCAGCCAATTGAATGACACTTGGAAAGATAAAATTACATTCTGTGGTTCTATAGCTCAATTGAGTTCTTCGTGGGATTCACAAACTTATCATACCTGGAATTACTTTAACTTGAATTCCCTGTTGTTGAAGAAAATCCATCTCTTCTCCACCCCGTCCAAATACCTGATAATCCAACAAACACCCCCAATTTTCAAATCTGGAATTGTAAACATCAGCTACATACAAATGTATAAGCATATACCAAACATCTAAGCTGGAGACATACCAACGGATCACCGCCTTTTAGTCTCACAACATTTGCTCCAGCTTCTGCAAAACTCAGAAGCAACTCATGAATTTCTTCCTGCAAAACACAAAATGCAAAATACAGCCGTTATCTTATAAATTCACTGCTAGCAAATACGATAGATGTCATGAGCACAATGCAATCTGGCTGGGTGTTGTAGTGACATGGGAAAGACTAACATTCAGCCAAGAAGGTGTAGCACATAGGTTTTCAACCATCAACACTCCACTGCTTAATGCACTGCTAAAATTCAACTATTTGAGCAATTTTCATATCTAGGCTAATTTCAGGCATAATCTAAAACACAGAATAGAAGAAAGGCTATATCTTTTCCACCATTACAATAAAAGCCAATCTATCAGAATCCAATGCTGCATTTCAGAACTATATATTGTGAAAATTCCAGCATTGGAAGAAAATGATAGGAAAGCCCAATTTTTTACCTAAAGTTTTCTAAAGTTCTTATCTAAAAATGCATTCACTTTCTAATCATCCCAAGCATTTTCCAAATGATTAAGTTCCCACTAAATTCCAAAGCCAATTGTCACAAAATTGTCAATAGAAGCATCATTCCAATTGAAGGAAATTCATGAATCAAGCCAGGAATTAAGTTCTCTATCCAAGGATCAAGATAACCCAAAATCTATTCAACTGTGAATCTAGAATCAGTAAATCAAACAAACATAAGCAGAAATGTTCAAAAACCACAGAGGAATTGCACCAACCTGAGTCCTGCTATGGTAACCAGCAGTTTTACCAACATAAAGAAGTCTCGCATCAAGACCAACCAAATCCAACACTTCATTCGAAACCAATCTATCATACAACAAAAGATCAGCATTCTGAATAACCCTCAAAGCCTTCAGTGTCAACAACTCAGGATCCCCTGGTCCAGTACCAACCAAGTACACATTCCCAGGCCCTCTTTTATCACCCCCTCCTTCACTTTTCCTCTTCTCCTTCAAAACCTGAAGCATTTTCTTCAGCTCAGGTAGCTGTAAAGCTATGTCATAGTCCCTAACATAGCTGGGATCAGGTAGAATTGGACAAGAACCAGATTTCTCCTCCAATTCATTCTTGTAAATCCAATTGTCCCTTTGGTATCTCTCAATTGAATGCTTCTCAGTAAAGGGGGAAGATGATTGTGATGCATAGTTGATGCAAGAAACAGGTCTAAGCCCAAAAGATTTGATTTTTCTCAATTGGGTTGCTCCATAAGAAGGAGAAATTGAAGGAATTCTACTCACAAGAACCATACCCTTTATTTTCAAGAAAAGAATGGCGGTTAAAGGTGTAAACTTTTTTCTCTAAAATGTGGATTTTAGAGGGGATATATATGTATGCAAGTGCATGTGTCAAAAGGGGTATTTGGGTTTGAATTGGGGACCTTTTATTTTGAGCTTTAAAGGGTCATGAGAAGGCAATTTCAGTAGCTTTTGATGCTTTGAAAGGGACAAGCTTTCTTTAGGAGGCTTTTCACCAACGTAGAGATTCTACTTTATTAGTATTTGGAGAAAACAAATCAATATAAAAACAAAAAGAAATGCAAAGAATACAAAAACTAAGAAGGCCAGAAATTTCAAGAAATTTTCTGAAGAAGATGAAACAACTTGGGGGCTATGATTGGAAAAAGCCCCAAGTAGTAAAGAAAGATTTGACCTTTGGAACAAGCTGTTGAAAAGGGTAAATGAAAAGCGGCTAAATGGGAGAGGGGTTTGGAGGGGCCGAGGATAAGTTTGCG
>MCJB01011675.1:91604-117339 GCA_002018475.1 Nicotiana obtusifolia
GGGGGTGCGTGGGGGGGTAGAGAGGCCAATGTGTACTGGTCTGCATGAAGCCTCGGTTTCGACCAAATTCATTCAATTAAAATTATGAGATTTATTAACCTTACGAATTTAGAATTAGATACTAGATTTGTAACCATAAGTTCCTTGATCTGACCTGACCAATAAGTTTTGTTCCATAAGTTGTGCAAAATTGCAAAGGCTAAAAACAATACTTTAGAGGTGGTAAAATAAATTTTAAAAAAATAATTATTCATTCATATTATTTATTAGAAAATAAGTTGGATAATGAACATTTTAAAAATGAGTCGAATATGGATAAAAATTATATTATTCACTTAGAAAATAAATAATCAAATGGATACTAATGAATAACTAATGAGTTTAACTGTTATATTTTTAAAGTCTCAAATAAAAGATAATTTATTCTTTTTTGAATTATTCGTTTTCGACCCGCTCATATCCGATCTAATCCGTCCATTTGTCACTCCTGACTTTAGCCCTCAATTTTGAAGAGTACTCCTGCTTCTTTATTTTTGAGAACGATTATACGATTTAAACATAAAAAACAATCTCTTGAAGGGATTTAAACATAAACATTTCTTAACCTGCTTTGACGCTTAGGTCGGATTAAAAGCCAAACGAAAAGGAAAAAGATAATAAAGCCACATAAGAAAAACCCAAAAGAAAAGGAAAAAGATGATAAAGCCACATAGAAATTTTGTTTTGCCTTTACTTTTATAGAGTACTTAAAAGATACATACCTAACTTAAAATAAATTACAGGAAAATTAAAAAGAAATACTACATATCTAGCAACATGTCATTACTAATATAAAACAAACGTATATACATTGAAATACTTTCAAATAGTAATATAACCTCAACTAGTAGGAAAATAGGGAACCACAATAGGTGCTTCCTTTGAGGATTTCTTTTTTTTATTCATTTGATGAGGAAGATGATTTCATGTTACAGACACCATCATCGTTAGAAACCTTGGATGTAGGCGACAACGGACAACATTTTTGAAATGACAAAAAGAAAGTCATTCTAAATTGTCTTCGATTCAGGTATTGATTGTTTGATTTTTATGATGGATCAAAAAGTTTAGTGATGCGTGTCCTTGAGTAACGGTGAGATCAACTTTAATTTATAGTGAGACACAGAAGTGAACATTATGTTGGGAACAAATTCCCGCGAAAAACAATATTCATGATAATAATATCAAAATAATAACGTAGTATTGAGATACGGTAACCAACAAGAATAAAAAGAATAACAAAAACATAAAGATTTTAACGTGAAAAACTCTTCTAGATAAGGAAAAAAATCACGGACCTGAGAGGAGCAAAATAATCCACTATAATGAGGAATTTTTACACTCCGTAATTCCGAGCAAATACTCCAGGAACCACTACACACTCAAAAGAAAGAACCCTCTATTTAGATTCCCACTCCCACCTCACTACAATATCACTCACACTCTCTATTTTTTCTATACTGTCTATTCCTCACGATGCCTGAGAAGTGCTCTCTGCAAACTGTGTTGCTTCTCTTTTTGAGTGTTTCAACAAAGAAGCCAAGAGCTCCTTTTTATAGGCAAAGTGACTGTCCACTCCAACCAATCAAATTGATTGGTTTGCAAATTGATGTTGCCAATGTGTTTGGTCCTTGCATAGTACATGGAGTTCTTGCTCAAATCTATTGCACTTTGACTGTTACAATAGACAACATACTCCTTCTGATGCAAGCCAAGCTCTTGAAGGAACCATTTCAATCATATTATCTCCTTTCCAGCTTCAGTAGCGACAATGTACTCCGCTTCAGTTGTAAAGAGTGCGACACACTTCTACAACCTCGACTGCCATGATATAGCTCCCCCTGAAAATGTAGACACAATATCAAGTAGTGGATTTTCTGTTATCAATGCCAGCTGCCATATCAACATCTATATAGCCCTTCAAGTTGGATAAGATCCTCAAAAGCACAAACAATCTCCTGCGGTATCTCTCAGGTACCTGAGTATCCACTTGACTGCTTCCTAGTGTTCTTTTCCAGGATTTTCAAAAAATCTGCTGATAACACTAACTGTATGAGCAATATCAGGTCTAGTGCATACCATTGCATACATGAAACTTCCGACGGTAGAGGAATAAGAAACTTTGGTCATGCTCTCCTTTTCCTCCATCGTTGTGGGACACATCTTCTTGCTTAACTTCAGATGACTAGCAAGATGTGTGCTGATTGGCTAAACACTCTTCATGTTGAAGCGTTCCAGTGCATGTTCAATGTACTTCTCCTGAGACAGCCACAACTTTCTACTTGTTCGCTCTCGAACTATTTTCATCCGCAGAATTTGTTGTGCTGGGCCCAAGTCCTTCATATCAAATGACTTGGATAAATCTCCCTTCAACTTTGCAGCAACTAACAACAAAATAATAAAGTTGTTGTCAGATAATCTTTTGAAGTATACACATGGATCAGAATAGGTCTTTATGTATGTTTGACTTTTCATGAATGAGTCAAGCTTCTTGTACTACTGCCTTGGTGCCTGTTTCAACCCATAAAGATTCTTATTCAATTTGCACACTCTGTGTTTCTTTCCATCTACTTCAAATCCTTCTGGCTGCTTCATATGAATCTCTTCTTCTAAATCTCCGTGAAGAAATGCAGTTTTCTGTCCAACTGCTCCACTTCAAGATCTAGGCTAGCTATTAAGCTCAAATTGTTCGAATAAAAGTCATTTTGACAACAGGTGAGAAAATTTCATTAAAATCAATACCTTTCTTCTGTTCGAAGCATTTTACCACAAATCGAGCTTTGTACTTGACCAGCTTGCCATTTCCATCTTTCTAGAGTTTAAAGACCCATTTGCATTTGAGTTGTCTTTTACCCTTTCGAAGTTCAACCAACTTGTACGTGCCATTTTTCTGTAGAGATTCCCTCTCTTCTTGCTTGGCTTTCATCCACTGGTTCTTTTCTGGATGAGACAGCACCTCCTTAAGCTTTTTGGCTCCTCCTCATCACTGATGAGGACATACTCTGTGGAAGGGTACCTGCATGACTCTACCCTTGGCCTTTCTGATCTCCTTAGAGGTTGAGGTTCTTCTTCTTCCTGAGTGGGGTACTCCAATTGCTCGACATCATCATCAATTTGCTCCCCCTGCTCAATAATCTCACCAAGTTGCTCCCCCAGCTCAGCAACCTCGTCGGTCCTACTTTCTGCACTTGTGGGATTATTAGAAGTATAAGGAATGATAACAAGGTTAAGGATTATACCATTCTTGGTCTTCTCTGACTGATCATCTACTGTTCCAACTTCACTTTCTCGGAAGATTACAACTTTGCTACTGATGACCTTTTTCTTTACAGGATCCCGCAATTTGTACCCGAACTCTTCATCTTCATATCCGATGAGTATGCACGGAACGGATTTATCATCTAGCTTTGTTCTCTGCTCCTTTGGTACATGTGCAAAAGCTTTGCAACCGAACACATTCAGATGTGAGTAGGACACCTTCTTGTTGGTCTAAGCTCTCTCTGGGATGCCAAACTCAAATGGAACTGATGGACTCCTATTGATCAGGTAACAGGCTGTCTGAACAGCTTCATCCCAGAATGACTTAGGTAGTTTAGCCATTCTGAGCATGCTTCTCACCTTCTCAACAATGGTGCGGTTCATCCTCTCAGCTACACCATTGTGCTGTGGGGTTCCAGGAACTGTCTTTTCATGTCTGATCCCATGGCTCGAACAGTACTCTTCAAATTCCCTTGAAGTATACTCATCTCCATTGTCACTTTGGAGATGCTTTAGCTTTTGGCTTGTCTCTTTTTCCACAAGAACATAAAATTTCTAGAAAAGTTGAAACACCTAATCTTTGGTTTTCAAGATATAAACCCACAACTTTCATGAAGCATCAACATTAAAAGTAACAAATATTTGTTATTGCCCATCGATTCAATTTTTATTGGACCACAAATATTAAAATATACCAAATCAAGTAATATCTAATTTTCTTTTAGACGATCTCTGAAATGAGACTCTATGCTACTTACCAAATAAACAATAGTCGCAAGGTTTTATCGTTGTACCTTTGGCAGAAGAGATGATTGATTTCCAGACAAGAATCTGCAATCCCTTCTTGCTCATATGACCCAGTCTTTTGTGCCACAAAACTGCAGAAATCTCATCTTGTGCCGCGTTCAATTCACCTAGGCATATTTCTGCATTTGTCCTGTACAACATACCACGAGCAACTCCCTTTGCAATCACCAATGATCCCTTGGTGAGTCTCCACTTTTGATTTGCAAAATAGTTCTCGTATCCATCTCAGTCCAAAGATATTCCCGAGATTAAGTTCATCCGCAAATTAGGTACATGCCGCACGTCCTTTTTAACCTATGTGCATCCAACATTTGTCTTAATACAAATGTCACTGATCCCCGCAATCTTTGAGTAACTCGTGTTGCCCATTCTCACAGTGCCGAAATCACCTGCTACATCTACAAAAAAATTTCTCTTACCGATGTGGCATGGTAAGATGCAGCTATATCAACCACCCCTTCCGACTCTGGACCTACCAAGTACATGCATTCATCTTCCTTATTTATAAATAGAATAACATTATCATTGTTTTGCACCATGGCGATTGTGTTGTCGTCATTCTTCTGTCTACTGCTTTCACCTTTGTCCTTTCTTAGATTTGGGCAATCTATTTTAAAGTAACCCGGTTGATCGCAAATGCAGCAATTTCTGGCTTTTGGTCTGGATCGGTTCTTGAAATTCTCACAACCTCTGGATCTACCATAGTTGCTCGAACTCCTTTGGTAACTCCTGCCTCTACCTCCTGTGATGAGAGCCTGTCCTTGATTTTCAGGTTTCTTTCTCATCTTCTCATTGAGTAGAAGAGCTGATGTGACATCCTTCAACTCAATAGTGATTTTGTCGTGTAGGATGGTTGTTGCCAAATTATCATACGAAGATGGCAATGAGTTCAAGAGCAAAATGGCTTTATCCTCTTCCTCGATCTTTACTCTGAGGTTGGCAAGCTGCGTGATTAATCCATTAAACACATTTAAATATGACAAAATATTTGTACCTTCTCCCATATGTAAAGTATATAATTGCTTTTTCAGGTGCAATTTATTTGTCAGCATTTTGTACATATATAGGCTTTCCAACCTTGTCCAAATACCACATGCAATATCTTCATCAATGATGTTATTTACCACATCATCTGATAAGTGCAACCTTATTGGACTAGCAGCCTTTTCATCCAAGTCAGCTCAATTCTCAGCTTTCATGGTATCATGCTTCTTAGCGTCACTGTCTAATACCTTGTTGTAATCCTTTTTGGATGAGTAGATCCCGGCCATTTTGAGAAACCCTCTGCTGAATTTTACTACTTCGTACTTTACTCCAGACATTTTATTTTTCCATCGAGTATAGTACTACCGACCGTGAATAGTATTTCTATGAACGAGCGGAACCTGTGCTCTGATACCAGTTGTTGGAAATAAATCCCACACAGAAATTAATATTCATGATAATAATAGCTAAATAATAATGCAGTACCGAGATACGGTAACCAACAAGAATAAAAAGAACAACAAGGATACAAAGATTTTAATGTAAAAAATCGTTCTGAATAAGAAAAAAATCACGGACCCTAAAGGAGAAAAGTAATCCACTATACTAAAGAATATTTACACTCCGTAGTCCCGAGTAAATACTACAGGAACCACTACATACTCAAAAAAAATAACTCTCTATTTAAATTTCCACCTCACTACAATATCGTTCATACTCTCTATTTTTTCCACACAGTCAATTTCTCGCTATGCCTAAGAAATGCTCTCTGCAAACTATGTTGCTTCTCTTTTTGTGTTTCAACAAAGAGGCCAAGAGCTCCTTTTTATAGGCAAAGTGACCGTCCACTCCAACCAATCAAATTGATTGGTTTGCGAATTTTTGTTGCCAACTTACCGATTTGCTTTTGTTCCAAATCTAGATTTGCTATCAGATTTTGTGTTAGCCTTCTTTATTTTTATTTTCTTTTTCTTTTAATTCATTTATGGGGATGGACCCCATACATTATATTTTGTTAGCATCGTTTTATTCTTCTTGCCTAGCTGATGACCATTTGTATTAAATTCTTATATATATGGCAAGAGTGACTTCTTATTTATTCACAACCTATGAGTTAGTAAGGGGTTTTTTTTCACCTTGACTATTACGTGGAATAATCAAGATGCACATAAACTTGTTTTGACATTGCAACTTAAAAATATTTATTCAATCAAATAACTTATTAAGTAGTTATAGCTAAATTCCTTGATAAGTATTAATTAAAAATGATATGGTATCACATATTACAATTTACTGAGAATATAAAAAAAAAAATTATACTAACAATGTATATAACTTAAATCCTAAAAAGATGTTAGCTTGCTGGAGTTTATGTAGGAAAGAATTATTGTAGACATCGAACAACAAGGGTATTGTGGACTATACTAGTACAAGTAATACTTCGGAACATAAATAAATCCTTTTTGTTGGTATTGAATTCAGATATCAGGTCGCTCAATGCGGGCTGACTCATCCCATTTAGGGAGAGATAGAATTTGAGAATAAAATAACTTCTCTAGAGACTACACATTTAGGTGTAGTTGAGAGCAGTTTTCTCATAGCAGTTAATTGCTTTTTCTTTAAAAAAATTGATTTAGTCTTCTTCTTCGAACGAACAACAAAAAGGAATTATTCTCCCTTCCTCCTTAATCTTCTTCTTCCTTAACAGATAAAATTTCTCTTTTTCTTTTTGCAAAACATACAAAAAAAAAAGGCATTTAATATGTAGAACTAAATTTTGTTTTCCAAGAGAATCAAAAATAAACTTAGGGGCTACCTTTCTGGGTTGTGATTTTACTCGCTGCGTAACATGTACATGATTCTAATTTCCGTTCTTACTATATTTTATTAATAATGGCATCAGAGCATTCGTTGTGTATTCTGTTGATTACTGTCAAATTATATATACTTCCAAAAGTAATTTCGTTGTTTCTGTGTTTCTATGGATAAACTACAATACAAAAATATTTTAAGAAAGAGTCATATTGCCGTTCCAAAACTGAATTGGAGGTATCGGCATTTGGCCTTAAAGCAAGACTAGATTTTGTCTTTATTCCATTCTAATATATCACTGGCAACAGAAAACTGCTTTGATGATGTTTTGAAATTCCTTGGGTTTGATGGAATTTTCAGTATTAAATTTGAGAATATTGGTAGGTGAAAGTATAAAGCCCACATTGATTATAATTTTCTATAAAGTCTATTTGATTATATCGGTGTTCTTTGATTGTTTTTTTTCTGAAATATAAAAGGAATGTCAAAAGGCTAACACCAAATTGTATTATTTCAGAACTTTGAAATATGTTCTTGTCTATTAACGATAAAACAGATACATGATAATCAACTAATATCAGTTAGTTCAATATAGACAGCAAAATGGCAGAATCTTTGTAAATACTTGCCTTTTAGTATTTTTTTTTTTTTTGTTTGGTTCACAATGAAGACAAGGTAAAAATATACATAATCTTTTATTTTAGGATAAGATTCTAAAACAGTGAATCGTTATTGCAAACCAGAATATAAATTGTTACTTATTTAAAGTAATGACAATAAAAACTTCACTGCCTTCTTAGTATATAAAATTAATTTAGTCCTAATCCCTCGATTGATATTTTTCTACGAGTTGATTGTGGCATTTGTTGTCATATTGAATGGTAATAGTCATTCTTATTGTTTTCATATTCCTATTTTAGATATGGCTGAACGGGAACAAGCTCGAATTACTCCCAGTGGGAGTTTTCAAAGTCGAGCAAGGGAACAACGTAGAAGGATGTGTTATCGTATGACTTATTTCTGTAATGATTCAGACTCGGAGTCTAAAGTCACGAGGAATATCCCAAGAGCGAGGCGAAATGATTGAAGGGATCGAAGGGCTGAACGAAGGGAAGGAGATAATAAATTTAGAGAGTTTAAGAATTTAAAATAGGTAATGATGCTTTCATTCCTCAACATGTACATATTTTTCAATTAAAAAGAGCTGAATTGTCTAATTACATAGAGATTACTGGTTGGAAAGCATTAGCTATTTTAGCGGACTCTCTTCAAGAGCCTTAGGGTGAAGTTTTAACTAATCATGATATTTAGCCTAGTGCACCTTTTAGCGTACACGTGCAAGAGTTAGTATTCAGTTGGTATATGTATGTCCTTGCAAATATATAAATAGTTATTATGTGTTTTATTTTAATAAAATTTAAATTATGTTATTTGTCTCACCAATTACATAAATTATTTATTATTTTATTTTATAATGGATTGATATTTGAAATGAAGTACATACTAAGAAGTGATTTTAATATTAACTAAAATATTTAGATATAGATGATGAATGGAAACGTAGTGACCTTTCGATTCTATACCAAATGTAGACTTAATATTATAATTAATTTGCTTGAGTGTGTAATCACATGCATAAATTGACTGAAGTATATATTGATGAGTTAAACTTGTAGTATTGTTTCTAATAACAAACATGGCATCGAAAAGTATCATTGCTGACTTGAACAAGGGTGACAAACGGAATGGTGAAAATTACGACATCTGGAGCTGTAAGATGTGGTATGTACTCGAAGAGCAAGATGCTGTTGAAAGTATTAACCATATTATGAGTCACCCATAGGAGAGTAACACTGCCCAACACATAAGGGATCTGGAAATTTACAATATTTGAAAAAAGAAAGATTCCACTGCACGTGAAATTATTGTAAGTTCAGTTGCTGATGATCTCATCCATGAATGTGAGAAATATCCTACTGCTCAAGCCATGTGGGCACATTTAAGAGATACATATGGCGGTACAACTGTTACTTGCCTTAGGCAACTGATAATCAAGTTTGATTCGTACAAGAAGTGTCATGATCACAGTGTCAAGCAATACTTAAGGGTGATGTCGAACATGATTGCTCAACTAAAAGGTGTTGGTCATGTTCCCTCCGATGAGCGGTAGGTTCAGGCAGTGATCATCTTCCCAATGATTGGGAATATTTGAAGGTTAACTTGACCCATAATGACAACATCAAACTTTTGCTGATGTTGCCCGTCATGTAGAGTTTGAAGACGAGCAGCTTGGTGCTGCTAAAGCTGTACTAGTGCCTTTGGGGCAGAATCAAGTGGTACAAAGAGATCGAGCTTCAAGCGCAAGAGAAACTGGAAAAATAACGGAAAGGTTAAAGAGACCGGAGATGGATCCTCCAAGAAAAGAAACAAGCCAAATTCCAAGAAAGAAAAATGGTTCTACAAGAAAAAAGAGAAGAGCAAGATGAAGTGCTACAATTGCCAAGTTCTAGGGTATTTTACTCGTGAGTGCACTGAGCCGAAAAAGGTAGCATTTCAAAACGCATCTCTTAGTGCTATATAGATTTTTAGCACTGTTTTACTAACTGAACCTTATCTTGTGTGGATTGTAGACTCAGGGGTCACCGACCATGTGAGTCGTGATAGAGAAACGTTTATAGAGTTTCGTGGAGTTCCACCTAGATCAAAGCATGTATATGTGGGAAATATCAGCTCTCTTAGACTTTCCAAATTGTTTACTTGTAATATTTCTAGCAGACAATTTTCACAAGTTAACATTTCAATTTTAAAGAAAGAACCTAAATATCCTTCCTTAGCCAATCTATTCATTCAATCCCGCCCATATAATAAAATCAACACCATTATTACTAGAAAACTATGCCATAACACAACGGTCAACATAATAGTTATACATAGAAGGATTACAATCTAACACAACAAAACTATCATAACGATGTCCAAAACCATAAGAAAATATTGTCTAGAGTAATTCTAAGACCGTTGCGACTAAAATTCAAATTGAAATCTAAATCTAGAAAAACAGACACAGAGACTAAGTTTCATCAAATCTATGGAACATATAGGACGCCATGCAACATCAAAGATCGGCCAGCACATATATCCATTCTACAAGTGCTTATCCCTTTGACTTCAAGCTTTACATTATTATCTATGGTCAAATGAATGTGAGGGCTAGGTCTGCTGCTTTATATTTCATTACGTTTATTGATGATTTCATGCGCTTTGGTCATGTCTATTTGATTTCTCATAAATATGAAGCACTTGAATATTTTAAGAAATATTTAAATGAAGTTGAGAATCAATTAGACAAAAGGATTAAGACTTTAAGAACCGATAGAGAACGTCAACATCTATCAAAAGAATTTGAAGAATTATGTAACAAAAAGGGCATCACCAGACAGTTAACTATTCCTTACATATCTCAGCAAAATGGTATAGCAGAAAGGAGGAATAAAATATTATTGGGCATGATAAGGTCCATTATGGCACAAACAAATTTACCTATCTCCTTTCGGGGAGATGCATTATTAACTGCAACCTACATATTGAATAAAGTGCCTTCTAAATTAGTTTCTTACACTCCTTATGAGCTTTGGACTGGTCATAAACCAAACTTAAACGATTTACGACCTTGGGATTGTGCTGCATATGTAAAGAATTTTTTTAGCAAGTATGGTAAATTAGGTCCAAAAGACAAAAAATGTATCTTTATAAGGTATTTAGAACACTCCAAAGGGTTTGTATTCATTGATGAAACAGAAGATGGAAGTGTTACTAAGATTGAATTACGAGATGTCACATTTTTGGAAAATGATTTCCCAAAGATGGGCAAGGTAAAGAATGGAGAGCCTTTTTATGAAGTGTTGAACTCAGATAGTCAGCAAATATCTTCTGACACAGTTGATAATCAAATCGATCAAGATCTTGTTCTTGATCCAAGTGAGAGTAGGAGTTCTTAATCCCAAAATCCTTCTGATGAATCTGAATTTCAATTACGAAAGAGTACCAGAAAAAATATACCCAAACGTACTTATGAGATTGAAGATTACGTTCTCTTGGTATCTCCCACAGAAATGGATGAGTCAAAGTCTGTGACGGAGGCTTTATCGAGCCCTAGGAAAAATGAGCGAATAAAAAAATGAAAGAAGAATTAGATTCCATAAAAAAAAATAAAGTATGAGATCTTGTTGACCTTCCACCTGGGCGTAAAGCCATTGTGAACAAATGGGTACTAAAAGTTAAATGTAAAGCGTATGGGTTAATAGAAAGATATAAGGCACGATTGGTGGCAAAAGGCTTAACTCAAGAAGTTGGAATAGATTATAAGGAAATATTTTCACCAGTTATAAAGTTTACCTCCATTCGCTTACTTTTGGCTATTGTTAAACGTTTGGATTTGGAATTACATCAAATGGACGTGAAGATAGCTTTTCTCAATGGAGAACTAAACAAGAAAATCTACATGGAACAACATGTAGGTTTCATCATTAAAGGCCAAGAAAAGAAGGTTTGTAAATTGAAAAGATCTATTTATGGCCTGAAGCAGTCTTCGTAGCAATGGTATTTGAGATTCCATAAGGAGGTGATCTCATGATTTCAGCATGATCAATGAAGACCATTGCATTTATGTGAAAAAGTTCAATGGGATGTTTGTAATCCTTTCTCTTTACGTGAATGATATTTTATTGACCGAAAATAATTTAGAGTATTTGAAAACTATCAAGCCATGTCTTTTAAAGTCATTTGATATGATTGATACGGGTGAGACAGACTATATTCTTGGTGTTAAGATTCAAAGAGATCGTTCCAAAAAGTTATTGAGTTTATCTCAAGAAACTATAAAGAAAGTTTTGGAGCAATTTCGCATGAATAATGCAAATCCATGGATACTCCTATAGTAAGAGGTGAAACTTAAGCCTTGAAATGTGTCCAAAGACTGAAAATAAAAAGAAAGACATGTCTCGAGTTCCACATTCAAGTGCTGTCGAGAGCTTGATGCACGCTATGATGTGTACTCGCCCAGACATCTGTTATGCCGTAGGTCTAGTTAGCAGGTATCAATCCAATCCTGGAAGAGATCATTGGAAAACTGTGAAGAGAATTTTCAGATACCTGAAGAAAACTACAGATTATTCACTATATTATAGTAAAAATAATTTACAGTTGAGAGGATATACAAATGCTGATTGGGCTGGTGACTGGAATGATAGAAAATCAACATACGGTTATGCTTTCTTACTTAATGGTGGTTCTATTTCATGAAAAAGTAAGAAAAAAACTTGTACAGCCCTTTTGACGATGGAAGCTGAGTTTGTGGCTTGTGCATCTGCAGTACAAGAAGTTATTTGGTTGAAGAGATTCTTTGAGCATTTGGATATTATAAAGAACTCTGAGGGTCCCATGACTCTATATTGTGATAGTCAAGCGGCTATTGCATACAAAAATGTCCTAGGTATCATAGCAAGACCAAATACATTAACATCAAGTATAACTTTGTGAGAGACATAGTAGCAAGTGGAAAGATAAATTTACAGTATAATCCTACACGAAGCACGATAGCTGATCCTTTTACAAAGGCGATATCTAGAGACCTGTTTAGAAACATATTATAGCTCTATATTTGCAAAGGATATGAACATATTTATGTATTTTAAAATGACTTGATGCTCATTAATTTTTGACTCTTGAATTTATGCTTATATCTAGTATGCATGTGATGATGCTTTTAAAGTGTGTCGAATAAGTCGCGAGATTGGCTCTCTCACACGAGTAATCGCCTCTTACGTTAAGAATCATGAAGAGATGAGACCTTATAGAACCTTGGATAATGCAAGGTTATATTTACTTGTAAAGTTCGATCTTGACAACTAGTCAGACTTACGAATTTTACCATTCGCTTATGACTTATTTTGTAAGTCAGATGCAAGAGTCTCTAAAAAGTTGGATTTGAGGATTGTTGAAGTGAGAAACTCGGGTTAGATATTTGAAGATGTCTCGACCAAGATCTGTACGGTGTTGAATAATTAAAAGAATAAGATACACACGCCAAAATACCTAAAAGAATAAAGATACACGAGCCAATATAAGGTGAAAATACCATAACATGTGTTTCATACCACGTGTGCTATCGACCAGTGGGATAATGAAAGAATGAATCCCTGCTTCTTCATTGTGTGAGATCCCAGAGAAGTTATATTAACTTTTATTGGAATTCCCTTTGACCTTTTACTGTCTCTTGAAATGGCAATCAATGTTGCTACTCTAGCATGTCACTTATAGCCATGAGTGATTCGGCAATACAGTGCATGTCTAGAAAAGCAGTTGATTTGAAATGGAAAGATTCGAGTGGGAAGGGAAGACAACTAATAAATTTAGTGATTTAACTCGTACTCAAAGGTCAACCATTACACTTAC
This sequence comes from Nicotiana obtusifolia, assembly GCA_002018475.1. Taxonomy (NCBI): domain Eukaryota; kingdom Viridiplantae; phylum Streptophyta; class Magnoliopsida; order Solanales; family Solanaceae; genus Nicotiana; species Nicotiana obtusifolia. Next base: position 104,958 of record MCJB01011675.1, read on the forward strand.
CATGAGGGTATCAAGTGTAATTATGGATGTAAAGTTAAACATGAACTTGAGTTCAGCTCTTTCGAGGATGAGAGATCGAATAACTATCTATTGGAATAGCGGGTGATGTCTGAGGTATAACGAGTAATAAGATCCTCATGTTAGTAGAGAATCCTTTTCGAATGTGATCGAATTTCTACATAGAACTTTAGAATAACCTTAATAGGTTTGAAATATATTATAGCTCTTGATGCTCGCAATTCGCACGAACTACTTGTCTATATGATTTAAGTATGTTATTTATTCATGATATTGGTTTGAGTCCAATCCATCATTGGATATTGGTTTGAGTCCAATCCATCATAGCAAAGTGGGAGATGTTGGGTATTGAATTCGGATACGGGGTTGCTCTATGTGGGCTGACCCAGCCTATTTAGGAAGAGATAGAATTTGGGAATAAAATAACTTCTCTGGAGAGATTACTACATGTTTAGGTGTAGTTGAAAGCAGTTTTCCCTTAGCAATTAATTCCTTTTTCTTTAAACAAACTGATTTGGTCTTCTTCTTTAGATGGGTAAGAACGAATAATAAAAAAGAATTACTTTCCCTTCCTCCTTAATCTTTTTCTTCCTTAACAGAGAAGATTTCTCTTCTTCTTTTTGCAGAAGATACAAAAAAGAAAGACATTTAGCCTGTGGAACTAAAATTTATTTTTCCGAGAGAATAAAAGTTGGAATTAGGTGCAATCTTTCTAGGTTGTGATTTTGCTCCACTGCGTAACAGGTACAAGATTCTAATTTCTGTTCTTACTATATTTTATTAACACTTTTTGTGGCATAGATTCTGCTTAGAGTATAATATGTGACAGTCGGAACTTGACTCTTCCATGCTACGCTTTTTACATCCAGACAACATATACATAAGATGATGGAGAAAAAGAAGGAAAATTAAGAGGAAAATAGTGAAACTTCAAAGAAAGTGTTGAGTGAACCTTTTTCGTACAAAGATTAGGCAAATCTCCCTAAAGATCAAACAATCAATAAGTCGTACAATTTCAACTCCAAAAAATATTTGCTAGATTATAACTCTTGAATCCCTTCTCTTATTTTTTTCCCGTAGGATCTTCCCATAAAAGCCTCTAGGTTCGACCACAGAAGAAAAGGAAAGGTAGAAAAGACCATGGGCTCAATGCCTAGACAAGTATAAATTATAGTGGTTAGAATACCAGTCTCTAAAGTGGAAAAATAGAACTACTAACTCAGCTTAGACTAAAACCTCCAAAAGAATGGCTTGGTCTTTTTGGATATCCAGTATGGCAACATATTAAAGCCTTCTGGACAAGTGTCTTATCCAAAACCATGTGGCAACCCTTCTAGAAGCCATAAGATAAATGAAAAAAATACTTTTGAAAAGTGGCAATTGTAGTTGCCACGTTCACATGTGCCTATAAATAGGCTCTCAATTAGACAAGAACATCATCATTAGCAAGAAAAAAAAATCAACCTACTTCTTTCCTTCTAATTTCGTTTTTCACCAGCTTCCTTTATTGTTTTTCTTTTTATTTTAGTAGTCTAATTTCTCTTGTTTTCCTATTTTAAAATAGCTGGGTTAGTAATTTAATATTTTGCCGATTCCTGTATCCTCTAAATAAATAGAGGTAAGCTTATTTAATTTTGAGAAAATATTTCATACTGCTGAAATAGTTTCTCAGGACAGTGCCCAACACCACTCAAGCCAATTTGTGTATCTGCTCACAGATAATATTATAGCAGTGTTATTATTATTTTTCTCGTGTTATTTTACTACAATCGAAGAAATTATGACAAACAACACTGATGCTGAAAATACTACTGATACTACCAATATTGGCGCTACCTCCGCTGCTCCATTCCCAGTTGCACTATCATATGCCAGGCCATTTTCGGATGTGTCAAATATTAAAAATCTTGCCAATGAAAATTTCAAGTGTTATGTCCATGATGCTGCACATGTACTGTTGCATCCACAATCTAGCGCAGACGCTGATAATAAAATAGTGGAATCATGGCAACATGTCAATAAGGTATGTCGTCATACTATATTATAAATTATTTCTAATGAACTATTTGACGTGTATTGCATTAATAAGGAAGAAAAAGCTATCTGGGAAGCCTTAATTAAAAAATTAACAATCTAGTGCAGACACTGATAATAAAAGAAATTATGAACTTCATGTTAGTTAGTGTAACGACCCGGCCGGTTATTTTGAGTATTATAGCCCCGTTCTCCCATTTATTGCCTATTTTGTGTTTGTTTGTTGTTATGTGACTTGCGGGGGTGGTTGGTTTGGTTCCAGGGATGTTTCAGAATAAATTGGGACACTTAGTCCCAAGGTTAGAAGCGTAAGTTGAAAGAGTAGACCGGATGTTGACTTGTGTGCAATTTACTATGGAATGGTGTTTGATGGTTCTGATAGCGCCGTATGGTGATTTTGAACTTAGGAGTGTGACCGAATATTGATTTGGAGGTCCGTAGGTGATTTTGGCTTGAATTAGCGAAAGTTGGAAAAGTTGAAGTTTGACCGAGAGTTAACTTTATGGTTATCGGGCTCGAATTTTTATTCTGAAAATTGGAATAGGTCTGTTGTGTCATTTATAACTTGTGTGCAAATATTACAACCATAGTTGGTTTGGTATGTTTCAGCATTTGTTTTAGAAGTTAGAAGTTTATAAGTTCATTAGGCTTGATCGATGTGTGATCATGGCTCTAGTGTTGTTTGATGTGATTTGAGGCTTTGAGCGAGTTCGTATGATGTTTTAGGACTTACTGGTATGTTTCGTTGAGGTCCCGGGGGCCACGGGTGAATTTCAGATGGTTAACGGATTAAAATTGGAATTGCTGAGTTTTTGAGTTGCTGTTGGTCTGGTGCGATCGTACTTGCGGAGGATTGATCGCAAGTGCGCGACCGCAAAAGTGAGCCTGGGGTCGTAGGCGCGGTCTTGTGGGAGTTGGACAGTGGTCGTAGTTAAGAGGAGGTTTTCCGCATTTGCGAGCCCGCAAATGCAACAAGTCTCCGCAAATGTGGAGTTTGATAGATGTGGTGGCGATCACAGAAGCAGAGAGGAATGTGCAAGCGCGGATGCGCAGAAGCGAATGGTGGACCGCAGAAGCGGTCACGCAGGCGCGATGGTTGGGCCGCAGGTGCGGCTGCTCGGGTCCTTAAGCGGATTTAGCAGAAGCGGACCTTTTCCGCAGAAGCGGACCTTTTCCGCAGAAGCGGAGCCGGAGGTGCGGCTGGGGAGTCCGCAAGTGCAAAGATACTTGAGCAGAAGATAAAATCGAGGGTTTTGAGATTTTTCTCATTTTTGGACTTTGCAAGCTCGGTTGGAGGCGATTTCTGAGAGGGGTTTCACTAGATTTCAAGAGGTAAGCAACCTTTGATCGTTTTTATCTATTAATATTAAATGCCTATTGAATTTTTCACCTAGATTATGTGTTTTTAAGGTGAAATTTGAGGAATTTTGGACTAGAGATTAGAGAGTAAGATTTGGGATTTGAGTGACAATTTGATATCGGAATTGGAAAATTTTGGTATGGTTGGACTCGTTGGTGAATGGGCGTTTGAATTTTGTTAATTTTGTTGAATTTCGAGACGTGGGCCCAGGGTTGACTTTTCCAATTGACTTTTTGACTTTTGTTAAAGAACCTAGCTTTATAATATGGAATTGATTCCTATAACTTGTGTTGATTGTATTAAGTTGTTTATGGCTAGATTCCAGTCGTTTGGAGGCTGATTCGCGAGGCAAGGGCTTGTTGGAGTAGAGATTTACATGGTTTGAGGTAAGTAACACTTATAAACTTGATACTAAGGGTATAAACCCCGAACTACGTGTTATGTGATTGGTGTTGAGGTAATGCACATGCTAGGTGACGGGCGTGTCGGAATGCACCGTAGTAATTGTGACTCGGTTAATTCCGTGAAACTGTGTAGTTATCTAATCTTGTTATCATTCATGTAATCTCCATGTGTTAGAGAAATTGAATTGTGATGCATGTTATGAATCATGTTTAGGCTATATACTGGTACTGTTGGGACCCACAGAGGTAGTTTTTACTGTTGATTTATTTGCTTAAATTACAGTTATGTAATAAGTCACATTAATCATTTGCATATCATATATCAGTCTCTATTGCCATTTATTATACATCATGTTATCATTGTTTGGGCTTATTGGCATGAGATTTAAGAGCCCGAGAGACTGGAGAGATTAATGATTGAGTTGGGGCTGAAGGCCGGAGTATGAGTGATATAGATGGGATCGGTTGCACATCACAGCAGGTTTTATTGGTTCAAGATAGGGTCGAGCAACGCCGCAGCATGTATTATTAATTCATGATAAGATCGGGTTGTGCGCTGCAATAGATTTTATTAGCGCTTGGGCAGGATCTGCTACGGGTGCTTATCGGACGGATCGGACGGATAATTATACTTAACGGTTTGGCTTAACGGTTATCGGATTATAAATGTAGTAATCCACTAGCCATCCAATAAGACAACGTGCGGATTGGTATGGGATTAACAATTATTGGGCGGCTTATCGGCTAAACCAAATTTAAAAAATTTGAATAATCATTCAATCAATACCAAGACTACACATACAGCACATATTAGCCAAATACGTAAAACCAGAAAAGCACATTCCTTCAGTAATCAGTCAAACTTTCAAAAGGACATTCATTCACAATCAATCAAAAGGCAAAATCTTCAGCCTTCGCCCTCAAAGCTCTAACGCTTAACTTAGCTAGAAGCTGTAATTCGATTTTGTAATATGCAAATAGATAAAGGTACAACATGTGGGAAAATTAATATTCATATAAAACTGGGCAGCCACCTACAATTGAATCAAGAAATTGGAAAAAGAAAAGTAATATACAAATAACAATGGGAACGAAAGACAGATAAACAACGGTACTTTATATACATAAGGGTAAAAGTTTAAATATAAAAATTCTTAACGAGTTAACAGTTTACCCGATAAGAAATTGAGTAATCTGTTCCCGAATCATTAAGTCGTAAATTATAAAATCTCAATCAGTTCTCCATCCATTACTCTGATAATCCGATACCAATAAGCCAATAAGCCATTGGTTCGGTTAACGGTTGCGGTTCGGATTTGAACAGCCCTAGAATCTGTCCCTTCGGAGTCTGACATACCAATAGTCAGCATAGATACCGCACAGTGCTGAGTGGCTGAATGTGATGAGTGAGAGTTAAGACAGTTAGATTGAGTACTCTGAGAGTGTGAGTACGTGAGGTTATGATTGTGATGCATTACATGTGACATGCGCAGTTAACATGTAGATATAGGGATGTAACATTTCTCATATCAGTTATACTTGGTATATTTTATCCGTGTTGAGCTTAAACTGTTAAACTTGAAAGCATGTCTACATTTCTATACTATGTACACACTGATCATGAGTTTTCCCAAAGATATTATTGTCAATTTTTCCTGTCATATTTGTACTGTTATAACTTGGATTTGGACTGTACCTATCTGAACTTGTCACTACTTTCAGCCCAAGGTTAGTCATTTTACTTATTGAGTACATTGGGTCGGTTGTACTCATACTACACTCTGCACTTCATGTGCAGATTCAGGTGCTTCTAAGCATGGCGGTTGTAAGATTTGGAGTTTCATCTGTTTGGAGACTATTGAGGTAGCTGTCTTGGCGTCCGCAGACCTCGACTCTCCTTTTTTTTAGTTTGTTAGCATTGTTCTATCATTTTAGACAGTTCTTTTAGCAGTTAGACTGTGTTGACATTTTATTAGCTCGTGTACTCAGTGACACCCGAATTTTGAGAATGTTATATTTGAGTCGTAGTATTCCTTATCGACTATATATGAGAGTTATTACTGTTAAACCTGCTTCATCTTGTTTTCAATTTAAAATGCATAGTTATTATGGATGTCGGCTTGCCTAGTACTGACAGGAGCCATCACGACATGTTGAGTTTTGGGTCGTGATAGTTAGCTGTAATGCACCTAGTAATGTGTGGGGTGAAGCCATATTATCTGCATATCACTTACAAAATAGAATACCACATAAAAGAACAGGCAAAATTCCTTATGAACTGTGGAAGGTTATAAATCTAACTTGAAATATTTAAAGTGTGGGGGTGCCTTGCTAAAGTTCTTTGCCTGAATCTACAAAGAGAAAACTAGATCTTAAAACTGCTGTATGCATGCTTATTAGATATGCTGAATATAGTGCTGCATATAAATTTCTTATTTTGAAAAGTGATAAACTTGATTAGAAAATTATAATTGATACAAAGAATGTTGAGTTCTTTGAATATACTTATCCACTGTCTGATAAAATTTCTCACACACCATTACCTCTAATGAGGAACTGAGAAGGAGCAAAAGACCTAGAAAAGAATATTTTTCTTATGGAAATGATTTTCAAATTTTTTCTTGTCGATTATGAACCATCAAATTATTTTGAAGCTATATCTTCTTCTGATGCTGAGTGTGGGAAAGAGGCGATAAAAGTTGAAATTGATTCTATCATGAAAAATAATACATGGATTCTAGCTGATTTATCTCCTGTTGGAAAACCTATTGGTTGTAAATGGATTTTCAAAAAGAAATTTCATCCAGATGGATCTTTAGATAAATATAATTAGTAGCAAAAGTATTTACAAAAAAAATATAGATTATTTTGATACATTTGCACCAGTGACTAGAATTTTTTTAATTCGAGTTTTAATTACCTTATCTTCAATCCATATACTTTTTATCCATCAAATGAATGTTCAAACAGCTTTTTTAAATGATGATTTTGAAGAAGAAATTTATATGGTTCAACGTGAAGATTGTGTCATTTCTAGACAAGAAAATAAAGTTTCTAAATTAATTAAATCTCTTTATAGCCTTAAACAAGCTTCTAAGCAATGGTATGAGAAATTTGAACAAGTCTTACTGAGAGACGGTTTTTCTTCAGTTGAGGTGGATAAATGTGTTTACTAAAGTGGTAGATAATAATTATGTGATAATATGTCTATATATTGATGACATGCTTATATTTTGTACAAGTTTAAATATTGTGCTAAGTATTAAATTATTTTTGTTTGCTAATTTTGATATGAAAGATCTGGATGAAGTAAATACAATATTGGGAGTTATATTTGTAAGGAGTGAAGATGGCATAATGTTATGACAAGAACATTATGTTGAGAGACTTCTAAAGAAGTTTGAATATTTTAATGTCACGCCTGTGAGCACTCCTTTTGATGCTAACTCTCAGTTGAAAAAGGATAATGGTGACCCAGTTGCTCAGTTTAAATATGCTCAGATTATTGGGAGTCTGATGCATTTAATAAATTATACAAGCCCTAATATAACCTATGATATGTGTAGACCGAGTAGATATACTCATAATCCCAACAGAGAGCATTTGTCTGCATTAGTTAGACTAATGAAATACTTGAAAGGAACCTTAAATTATGGCATCCTATATAGTGAATTTCCTTCTACTTTAGAAGGATACAGTGATACAATTGGATCTTTGATTCAGATGAGACAAATTGCACTAGTGGTTAAGTATTCACCCTTGGCGGTGGTGCAACGGTGGTGCAATATCATGAAAATCAACTAAACAGATGATCATTGCTAGATAGACTATGGATTCAGAGTTTGTAGCTTTGGAATTAGCTCGTTCAGAGGTTGAGTAGCTAAGAAACTTCTTAGCTAATATTTCTTTACTGAAGGACGTATTGCCTCCCCTATCTATGCATTGTGATTGTCAAACGGCTATAGCTATTGCAAAGAATAAATTTTATAATTGTAAGCGTGGACACATGAAAGTGAGACTGATGTCGTTAAACAGTTGTTAAGAGATGGAATAATTTTCATTGACTATGTGAAGTCAGAGATTAATTTTGCTGATCCTCTCTCTAAACCAGTCGTAAGAAAATTAATTCTTCAAACCTCAAGAGAGATGAGGTTAAGGCCAACATGTTGTCAATAGAGATGGTAACCCAACCTATGTGATTGGAGATCCCATGAAGTAGGTTCATATAGGTAATAACAAGTCAATATTGGCACCGAAGCACTAAAATAGAGTGCTTGACTGCTACTAATTGAAAGGATGAGTTATAACTCTAAATGAATTCATATTTTTTATGAATGGTATAATTAAAAACAGTATACACTTGATGAATTTACCTATATGAGAGTGGAGTGGAGCAGCTCCTATGAGATTTTTGATCTATTTTCTAGAGCTCTCATGAATAACCAGGCACGTGCATGGCCTATTGGGCGCAAAACCGCATTGAACAGCAAAATTATGAGGGCCAAAATGTGATTAATAAGATCTATGTCTTACACTAAGAGTTATTAGTTCATAGAAATATTATATTTCACCAGTAATTTTGTTAGTCAAGTTTTATCGATCTAAATTTGGTTCATAATCCAAAGACACCAAACCTATCACATAAGACCATACAAATCCAGCAAATTTATTTTTGAAGGCCTTTAAATAGTGAGGGACTGTAGCAATATTTTTAAAGCATTTTGGACAAGTGTCTTACCCAAAACCATGTGGCAACCCTTCGAGAAGCCATAATATAAATAGCAAAATGTTTTTGAAAAGTGACAATTGCATGCCCCTCAGTTGATGGATCCATGCACGTGTGCCTATAAACAGGCTCTCAACTAGACAAGAGCAACATCATTAGCAAGAAAAAGAAATCAGCCTACTTCTTTCTTTCTAATTTCGTCTTTCACCAGCTTCCCTTTATTGTTTTTCTTTTCATTAGGTAGTCTAATTTCTCTTGTTCCCCTCTTTTAAAATAGTTGAGTTTTTAATTTAATATTTTGTTGATTCATGTATCCTTTAAATAAATAGAGGTAAGTTTGTTTAATTCTGTAACATTTCACACTGTTAAAATAGTTTCTTAGGACAGCGCCCAGCACGAATCAAACCAGTTCATATATATGCTTACAAATAATATTATAGCAGTGTTATTGTTATTTTTCCCTATATTATCGTATTACATTCAGATGCTTCAATAGTAATGCATCATCCTCTTCAAAAGTTTTAGATGCTAACATGCAAAAGCCCAAGTTACCTTCTTCAAAGAAAGCCAAGAACAAGAAGAAATCAACCACGCCTGCTCCTATTCCATTTTATCACTTCCCAATCTGCAATTCCAAATTTTCACGCTTATAGGAGTAGTACTTTCCGAAGAATTAACCTAAATAGCCGTCTATTTGATCTCTTAAACTAAAAATAGTCGATGGATATATAATATATATATATATATATATAATTCATGTATAATATATGTATAATTATGCATAGTTAATGTATAATCTATGTATATCGGCTAGAAAAAATAAACATCAAATCGGGTTAGCTATTTGTGTAATAATCCTACTTTTCCCCGATTAAAACCCGCCTTCACTATGGGTGGTGGGCTTTTACTTGTTAGGTCTCTGCAAATAAAGTGATGGAAGTTTATAAATGGTAAAAAGGCTACTCTTGCAATTACGTAATCGCAGTTTATTGGTTAGTTCATATTGGGCATCTTAGTCGTAGTGGTGCTATTTTAGGTCTCCATAGTTAACTTCACTGTCAGTGACCTTTCAGTAAGCAGCAGTAGTTGAAATGTATCTTTTCTTTCAAAATTTTGCAGTTTATTTTACCAAAAATAGCATGTTAATTTGTTCCATATAAACAAGACTTCGCATTTGGTAGGCAATGTTATACACTTATACTCATCATTTTTTTCTAAAAAGTAATTTAAGGCAAATTCTAAAGAGAGCTACTTGCCTTATCGAAGACTTGTTTTATGCTGTCTTCAAAAGTGGGTCTGAAAGAGCAGGGCAGCGCCTTAACGGCCCATTATGTAAAGATTGTAAGCACAGAAATTTTAGAGGCGGATGTAGCATGCTCAAATTTAGTATTTTCGATTCAAAGGATATATCTTTATGTAAAAAAATTCAACAGATGTATATTATATTAATTCATATATAATTTTAAAAGTAAAATAAGTTCAACGGTAAAATTTTAAATTAAGGTTGAAATCATCAAATTTAAATCATGAATTCGCCTTTGTGCTAAAAGCTTGAGTCGTCCTTAAATAGCAAACCGTCATGGTAATGGAGGTCAAGCGACACCTTTAAATTTTTCTCAATTTTTTTAAATAGTGTGGGTTGAGAAAACAATCGGAGAAATTTAAAAAGTTCTTAAAAAAAAAAAACATTTTAGAAAACAAACATAATTATTACTATTGAAAATCTTTCTCAAAGTTTGAATTTTCGCTTGTCCCTTTACTCGTCGGAATTTTGACTTACTTGAGGAGAGATTTTTGACTTCATTTGCCAATATATTATTCCATTTATCCAATGAAAGTAAGAATTACTATGATAACTATATATGTTAGGTTCTCTGAACCAAAGTCACTTTGACTCAAGTTTTCTTCATGAAAATGACAATCAGCTGGCTATTTATGCAATTCTTGTTTCTTTGTTCTCTTTATTCTTCTGTATTCAACTTTTGCAAGTAATCAGTAGTTAATATACTCTTCTTTCTTCATTCCCTCAAATTTTTATATCCTATATAATTGTGCCATGCTTATGATTTTTATTCTTATCTAATCAAACTTCAAAGGTATTATATATTTCTGGGCGTTCCCACAATTCCTTGTATATCAAATTCTTTAATGTATACTGTAAATTTAATAGAAAAAGGCTTCATATTTAGTAGGCATTTGAACATAAATTCGGTTGAAACTTGAATATTTGTAAATCTCGCCGATACAAGAATATTTGCAAATCGACAAAATTACTATTTTCCACAGTGCTAAAATATCAGACAAGTATAAATCGAATTGAATTAAAAAAAATGGACTTTCAACTGAATCGCCTTCTGATGAAGTTCAATATTCATTTAATTTAAACCTCATCTTCCAACTTCTAAGAGCTAGAAATATAAACTTGAAACGATTCATTTAAGCAATTGAACCTTTTAATTTCGAACACTGGAAAGTTTCTTTTTTGGGGGGTACATAAATGGCTCATAAGCGTGAAAGATGTGAGTTGATAGGAAAATAAGAAACAAGAATTGGAGCACCCACAGTACTTGACTTGTTTTTGCTCTTTGCAACTTTCTCTGATGATTTTAGGTTGTTGACATTATTAGAAGAAGAAGAAGAAGTAGAAGCAATAGTAAAACAGCTCATTAACCCTGAAAGCAAAGCCATTTATGAATGTTTTAATTTTCATAGAAGAAGTATTTAAATTATTTATGGGGAAAGATTGAGAAATTGTGGTTTTACTTAGCTTTGGGACCAAGTAAAAGAAGATCATGTTTGCTTCTTACAACCTTCCCAGAATTTTGAATGTTGATTAAGAAATTGACTCGGGAAGTGGAAATTTCCTACAAAGTTCTTTGATTTATAATTATCTTGTTTTTAATTTTGCGTACCTTATTTGGATTTTTCTTCACTCTGTAAAATTGAAAAGAACTATTTATAGTTGTTTTCTAAATTTTCATTAATTATTAATCTATAATGAAAAGATGCTCTGGGACACACTTTTTTGTCCTAAACAATATTAAAATTCTTGAAAATGACAATTTTATTAATGAAAATGAACGTTCAATCGCCCTCTTTTGATCAATTGAAATTTGCTCTATCTAAAGTGAAAATTTAATTGTTACTTCGGCTGCTTCTTTTAGATTTTTCTCCGCTTCATTTTCTTTTTGCTCAAAGTTGACCAATGTTTAAAACCATCATATATATTATTGACTCATACTTTTGTATGCAATAAATTGTGCTGCTATAACAGTGATACGGAATGCAACAATTTTTTGAATTTTTTTCTTAAGTTCCTTTTCTTTTTCGCTTAATTTTGTGTTTTTGCCCCAAGGGAAGCCTGAAGGAACCATCTGGAAGAAACTTGGATTCCTGCCGCAGTCGCTTTCAAATTCTTGGTTAACAAAGGAAACATAAGAATCAAATAACGCCACCATCTCCTCCAGTTTATCATATAAAATTCTGTTTCAGATAAGAGTCAGGTCGTCGTGATATAAGGAGTTAGATGCAGCTCGTGTTATAAGAATTAGATGCACGTTACATTTGAATTCTACACACAAATGCCTGGTATTTAAGGGTGTGTTTGGTATGACGGAAAATATTTTTTTACTTTTTACTCTTTGATTGCACAAAATAGTTTGAAAAATATTTTTTTAGATATCACATTTTTCTGAAATTGAAGGAAAATGACTTCCCTAAAAAAAGTTAGGAAAATATTTTCCAAAAACTCCACCTACCGGCACATCTAACCCCAACCCCCTCCAACTTCAATTTTTAGTTTTTTCGTTTTTTTGCGCTACCTATCAACCCCAACCCCGT
>MCJB01011686.1:0-90313 GCA_002018475.1 Nicotiana obtusifolia
TTTTTTTTTTTTTTTTTTTTTTTTTTTGAAGATGCTTTTTTTCCTTTGTTGTGATTTCCATTAAATGATTTTTCAACTTTGAATTATTTTGTGAGATTTCAACTGAATAAGTTTAATTTCTAGGTTCAAATGAATTCTTGTAAAGGAACCAACCAACAAAGATATATAAAATCCAAATTTTAAAAATGCTGAAGAAAGTTTGTTGTCTCTAGAGATAAGGTTCCATGACTCAACTAAGCATTGGACTATGTTCTTCCGATTGGTAATGGATGTCTTTGGTGCTAAGGTTTGGGGGTGTTCCTTTGAGATTCGCTATTTTAACGGTAAGCTCATTTCCTTCTGATTTTCTTTGTAATGCAGGTTTCTTTCATCTATTAAATATGATTATTTGGGATATAGAATGTGACCAAGATAGAGCAAACTTCAGTTAAACATATTTGAAGTTTGGCCTTGCCAAGACGACACTTCAGGCAAAAAAGTCCGAAGTTCAATCTTCAGTCAAAAATGTCTGAAGTTTGGCCTTGCCAAGGTCACAACTTCAGTCAAAAATGTCTGAAGTTGACCTTGACAGGGCAGGTCAAACTTCAAGCAAAAATGTATGAAGTTTGGCCTTGACAAAAAACAATTTGAGGATTGACACTTTATATGTGAATTTTTACAACTTCGATCTTGTATATCCGAATTGTATTCTAAAGTGAAAAAATTTACAAAAAGAAAAATTAACTTCCGCTATAGCTTAAATAATGACCCCAAAATTAGGTATTTATGCACTATCTTTTGACTTAATTTGTTATTACCCATGCGCCACTCACATTTTTTGACGAGTAAGTTTTTTTAAAATAATAAATAAAGGCTATTTTAAGCGAAAAAGAGCCATATTTGCCCATCTACTATCAAAAATAAGCTACATCTACCCTCCATTTTGGTTTCTTAATATAGTTACCCCTAATGTTATACTTTTCGATCATATTTACCTCTCATCGGTAAAATAGCTTGATCACATCTTAAAAATTACGTGGCTACCCCTGATTGGATAAAAAAATTTGCCTCATTTTAACCAAACTCACCTAACCCAAATCAATCATGCCAAATACTTAAATCACAAAAAAAAAAAACTCCAAATGATGAAATTTACTAAATCAATCCAGTTTTACTGGAATTTACCACCTCATAGAATATGCAAAAAAAAAATCAAGTTGAAAAATTATAGGATAAGGAAGTATCACAACCCAAAATCTCACCTTAAGGATCGTGGTGGAACCTAATCTCTAAGACTAGGTAAGTCTATCATATTATGAGATCAAAAAAAATAAAGCAAATTAACTATTAAATAAAAAGCTGAAAAATGCAATAACATAGTCGTAAAGTGAATTTAACAACCATTTATCCCAAAATCCGGTAATACGGAGTCATAAGATCTACAAGAAGTACATAATAAGTCTCAAAGTGATTGCGAGGCCTGCGAGCGGAACAACAGGTATACCTTGAAGTCTCACAGCTCTGGCTCGACTCTCTAGCGACCAACACGATCCGAGGTACTTGGATTTGCACAGAAATATACAGAAGCATAGTATGAGCACACTACAAAATCGGTACCTAGTAAGTATCATGACTAACCTCGGTGGAATAGTGACAAGGTTCAAGTCGAGACACTCACTAGTCAAATAACCATTGCTGAATATCAATATAAAATTGACAATAAAAAGCATAACAAAATAAATATTAACAAAGAGGACGTGTGATAACACGACAAACTAACCAACAACTCGTAAAACACAAGGTGAAATCAATTAAAGAAATAAGGATATGTTCAACTCATCAACCCGTTCCAACACAAGAATAACATCAAGAATCACCCCCGAAATACCACATGACATAATCAACAAGCCACCTTTAAGACACAGAGTGACCTTTACAATGAAGTATTTTCCTTATTTGCAACACGCGCATAAGCCCCCTTATCTCGCCTCATGCGCATCAATAAACATCACCCTTATACCGCCGCATGTGCATCTCGCCACCCTTATACTCCACACAATAACAATTACCCACACAACAGGTACACATGTGCCATAACATCACCACAACAACAATTCCAAAGTCACAATAAGATATAGCACACTGCTCAACAACGATGTGAACAAGAATCACAATAATAACATAAGGGTGCAAGGGGTGAACAACAATAAAACATATTTCTTATAACAAGCAACTCCAACCCAAGGCATATTAATAGCCTAAAATCTAATCCAGATAATTACCACACATACGCCCGTGTACACGCTCGTCATCTCATGTACACGTTATTCACATAGCAAAATAATGAAAATTAGATCAAATGCTAAGAAAAAAAAATTTCACACAAAATTAGGCAAGATACATCCCAAGGCATATTAATAGCCTAAGATCTAATCCAGATAATTATCACGCATACGCCCGTGTACACGTTATTCACATAGCAAAATAATGAAAATTAGATCAAATCCTAAGAAAAAAAATTTTCACACAAAATTAGGCAAGATACATAACTTATATAAGCTAAGTCAATACTCTAAGAAGCTCTCCCCGCGTGAATCAACTTCCGGATCGCTCGAATTTAGCCAAAATAACTTAATAATATCAATAAAAGCCATATGAAACAAGCCCAAATGATAAGGCTACGATCCTGGTTCGATACGTAAAGTCAACCTCGGTCCCACCTCGAAATCCGACGAAACTCACAAATTCCGAACACTCATTCCAATACGAGTCCAAATATATGTGTTTCATCCAAATCCGACCTCAAATCATCAATTTATACTTTAGAAAAGTTTTTACTAAAATCTCCAATTTCCTCACTTAGATTCATCAATCAATCGCTGAAAATCAAGGTTGGAATCATGAATAATAACCAAGTCCGAGTCAAAATTACTTACCCTAATCCAAATCGTGAAAATCCCCTCCAAATTCGCCCAAATCCGAGCTCCCAATCTCAAAATATGATAAATAAAATTAAACCCTCTTTCAAGATATATTCTGCACAGCATTTTCGCTTGTGCGATCCCCTAGTCGCATCTGCGGAAAAATAATCGCAGATGCGAACTCCACTTAAGTCCTAAAAAACCGCTTCTGCGAACCATCACTCGCACCTGCAGAGCCGCTTTTGCGGACCAGAATGCGCACCTGCGATAGCGCTTCTACGTAGACACGGCCACATATGCGGAAACCCCTGAGCTCAACCAACGCCGCATCTGCGGTCCCATGTCCTCTTCTACGGACTCACACCTGCAAATCAAATGTCGCAGGTGCGAAAGCACCAGAACTGATCTGCCAAAACCACCACAAATGATTCGAAACCTATCTAAAACTCACCCGAGGCCCTCGGGATCCCGTCCAATCACACCATCAATTCTAAAATCTAAGACGAACCTATTCGAGGCCTTAAATTACACAAAACAACATCAAGACCATGAATCACATCTCAACTCAAGCCTAAGGAACTAATACAAATTTTCCAAATTCAAAACTTACACTGAACAGACCCAAACATCTTGGAATGGCTCAAATTTTTCATGCAAGTCCCAAATGATACAACAAACCTATTCCAACTCCTGGAACCATAATTCAAATCCGATATCATTAAAGTCAAATCTCGGTCAAACCTATCAATCTTCCAGACCTTCAACTTTCCAACTTTCACCAATTCAAGCCAAAAAAACCTTTGGAACTTCCAAATCCAAATCTGGACATACGCCTAAGTCCAAAATCACCATACGAAGCTGTTGGAATCATCAAAATACCATTCCAGAGTCGTCAATATAAAAGATAACTCCGGTCAACTCTTATAACTTAAGCCTCCAACTAAGGGACTAGGTGTCCTAATTCAATCCAAAACTCTCCCAAACCAAACCAACCATCTTGGAAAGCTACGTAACCACAAATACACATATGTAAAGCATAAAATAGGAGAAATGAGGCTAAAATACTCAAAACAACCGATTGGGTCGTTACATTCTCCCCCTCTTAAACATAAACGTTCGACCTCGAACAAGTATAGAGACATACCTGAAGTGCCAAAAAGGTGAGGATAGCGGCTCCGCATATCATGCTCGGTCTCCCAAGCCACCTCCTCGGCCGGTTGAACTCTCCACGGAACCTTCATCGATGCAATGTGCTTCGACCTCAACTTCCGGACCTGTCTATCCAAAATAGCCACCGGCTCCTCAACATAGGTCAAATCCTTGTCCAAATTGTACTGAGCTGAAATATAACACGTGTGATGGATCACCATAATACTTCTGGAGCATGGAACACATGAAACACCGGGTGAACTCCTGATAAGTTGGATGGCAATACAAGTCTGTAGGCTACCTCACCAACTTTCTCAAGAACCACAAAATGACCAATATACCGAGGGCTCAACTTATCCTTCTTCCCGAACCTCATCACACCCTTCATAGGTGAAACTCTTAGTAAAACCCTCTCACCCACCATGACTGTCACATCACGAGCCCTTTATTAGCATAACTCTTTTTCCTGGATTGCGCTATACGAAGTCGCTCCTGAATCAACTTCACCTTTTTCGATGCCTCACGGACCAAATCAGTCCCAACAACCTAGCCTCCCCAGGCTCAAATAAACCAACTAGAGAATGATATCGCCTTCCATATAAGGCTTAATAAGGAGCCATTTGGATGCTCGACTGATAGTTGTTGTTGTAGGCGAACTCTGTTACCGGTAGAAACTGGTCACATAAGCCCCCGAAATCAATGACACAGGCACATAGCATGTCCTCCAAATTCTAAGTAGTGTGCTCGGACTGTCCGTCCGTTTGTGGATGAAATGTTGTACTCAGCTCAACCTTTGTGCCCAACTCACGCTGCATAACTCTCCAAAAATACGATGTGAATTATGTGCCCCGGTCGGAGACTATAGGCATCGGCATACCATGAAGGCGAACAATCTGACGAAGATAAATCCGAGCTAGCTGATTTGAAGAGCAGGTAGTCATGACTGGAATGATGTTTGCAGACTTGGTCAGTCTCTCCATAATGACTCACACTGCATTGGATCTCCTCAAGGTCCGTGGAATTCCAACTACAAAATTCAAAGTGATACACTCCCATATTGAGCCTCTGAAGCAAACCACCCGGTCTCTAATCCTCGTACTTGTTGACAGTTCAAACACCGAGCCACATACTCCACAATATCCTTCTTCATTCTTCTCCACCAATAGTGCTGCTTCAAATCACGGTACATCTTCGCGGCGCCCGGATGAATAGAATACCGCAAATGATGGGCCTCCTCAAGAATCAGCTTCCGCAACCCATTCGCATTGGGCACACAAATTCAGCCCAGAAGTCTTAATACCCCATCATCACCAATAGTCACCTCCTTGGCATTACCGTGCTGTATCGGACAAGCAAGTGGGGATCATCATACTAACATGCCTTGATGCGCTCAACCAAAGAAGACCGTGAAACCACGCACTCAAGAACCCGGCTAGGTTCCGAAACATCCAATCTTTCGAACCTGTTGGCCAAAGCCTAAACATCTAAAGCTAACAATCTCTCCCCAGCTGGAATAAAATCATGACTCATCATGCTCTCAGCCTTCCTACTCAAGGCATTGGCCACCATAGTCCTTTAGTAGCTCTAACCATAGTCACTATTTAATCCAATCCTTATGGAGATGATAGTTTTCTATATTATTTTTAATTAGCGAGTTTTAAATGTATACGCTCGTCAAATATTGGTGTCGTTACCGGAGATTGACAATTAATAACGTTCAAAATAATTTTTGGTGCTAATTTAGGAATAATTTCTTCATTTTCTTCTTTGTTTTTTTTTTATTAGTTAATTATCTTCAAGATTTCTTTTATAGTACATAACAAGTGCTAGAGAGAAAGGTTTGAAGGAGAATCTTTTTTTTTAATATTGAACTCTAAATAGTGTAAAGATGGAACACAATCGGCCTAAGAAAATAATTGCAGAGTTAGCCATAAACATTATCGCAAGTCTGGTATTAGTATGATTTGATGAGTAAGCTTTTCCCACGAGAGGTCATTAAGTTATACACGGAAATCCGTCGATATAGGGATTGCTTGCCGTCCGGGCATCCTCTGAATTCCAGAATTAAAGATGTACAAGAAACACCTACTATATGTTATCTCAATGACAACTCGTGTAATTAAATAAGTTATTTATACTGATAGAATACAAATATTTACATGATTACGTTAGTGATAAGAGAACTTTGAGTAAATTTTATAAAAAGTATTACTACTAATTTATACTATATTAAAAGCACGAAGGCCCTATCAAAATATCGTTCACTTTTTTTACCTTTTAAAAATAAAATTTATATTGGACAAAATTATAATTTAAGTTATATTTATACTATTTAGGACTTTAAAATCAACTCTCATTAATATAATTGGCCTAATATTTAGGACCTTCAATGTATAATAAATTCCTTAAATTTAAATTTCTCTTCATTAGGCAGTATAATAAAATCTTTAAATATTAAATGTTCATACACAAAATAATCCGACAATATGATTCCTTATTAGATGTGTATTTTCTTCTTTTTATTTATTATTTGTGTTAAGAACTCTAGGAATATTTTCGTTTTACCTTTTCTTATTTTGTAAGGAATTTTACGAGTACTTTTTTTAAGGATCTATAATTTTATTTAGAAAATATTGACTAACCTAGAATAAAAAGTAAATTACAATACATTCCTTCCAATTCCATGTACATTTTATTTAAAATAAGTGACTAAACATAGAATAAAAAGTAAATTACAATTCTTTATTTAGTTAGTTAAATATCATTAACCTTTTTCATATTCAGAGATCTAAACTTTTTTTCTTTAATCTATATTTTCCATTTCATATACATTATTTAATAATATTTATATAATTTTAAATTTGTTGTTCCTCAATAATTCGGTAATAGAGCGGCCGGCTGTTAACCGATTTATATTGCGTGAATGCTCTAAGAAGAAATCAAAAAAGAATAAAATATTAAATCTGCTTTTGGTATTCCTTGCGTGTGAGGTGAAACATTTTGCTGCAGTTCCTTCTTCCGCCGCAAAGCACAATAACCCACCCCCCCGGGGGTCATACCCCACTTCAAAATCCTCCACCGCAAGCAATCCTCCCCCCTTCCCCCACCCCCCAGTTACAAGAGTTATATATATATATATATTCAAATCCAAACACACCGCCATAACAATTTCATCCATTTCCTTTCTTAGTTCTTTGATATTTTGGGAGCTAATTAAGAAACCATGGAAACCGGCGAAGATAGGTCGGAGATAGTATTTTTTGACGTAGAGACAACAATTCCGACACGAACCGGACAGGGATATGCACTCTTGGAATTTGGGGCAATTCTCGTTTGCCCGAGGAAGCTTGTGGAGCAAGATAATTACTCCACCCTCGTACGACCTGACGACCTCTCTCTCATTTCCCAACTTTCTGTTCAGTGCAATGGTATTACGAGAGATGCTGTCACTTCTGCCCCTACCTTCGCTGATATCGCCGACAAAGTCTTTGACATTCTCCACGGTCAACTTCTAACCCCTACACCCATCTCTTTTTTCTCTTTCACATGTGCATCTACTGTTTTATAGAGGAGTAAGATTCTTCCTTTTTTGAAATGGCTGAATTTTTTTAATTAAAAACCAGATAGAACCATTTTGATTTTTGCACTCAATGGAATTGTTAAGTCGTTGAACTATAGGAGTAACAATCCCAGGTTCGAAATTTAGCTGTAACGCTCTGTACGAATCTATATGCACCAATCTTGATGGGCATGTTTACATCGGATTTTGCTGTTTTTTTTTCTGCAGTACGAATTAGATAAAATGAGTTGAAAAAAATAAATAAGAAAATAGGAATACTTAAGCTGATGCCAAGATGAAGATCAAAAGAAATAACTCTCACGGTCCAGAACATAAGCTAGATGACGGAACGGGGAGACCCAGGATGTAGAAGATCATAACATGAGTGATTCGGCAAATTTGGAATTAAATTATAGGGAGAGAAAAAGCAACGAGCTTATGTTCTTAATTTGAATGATTCACGATCTAATTAGACGTTAAAAATTTATTAGTGCCTGATGCGGGCATGTTTACTTGGCACCTTTGCTAGTGGGTTGTACCAGACTGCTCGGTAAATAGACCGTTTTAAGTTTCCTTTACTTACCTTCCTATGGAGGAAGGGATTCCGAATTTTAAGTTAGTTGATACGGAGTACCATAATCCGATCTACAACTCTGTGGCAGTGTGTGCAAACTTATTACACATATATTTATACAGATATATTTGTTATGAACATATATTTTTAAGAGCTGCTTTTGGTAAAAGTACTTTTGGATCAAATTTATTGGACATATGTTGGGTATGATACTGTTACCTTTTATGTGGAATTGGCTGATTTTGCTTTTGCTCTGTGCTTGTTATGTTGTTTGCGTAGGGAGGATATGGGCGGGCCACAATATTCTGAAATTCGATTGTCCAAGGATTCGGGAGGCATTTGCTGGAATTAATAGGCCTGCACCAGAACCTAAGGGAACAATTGATACACTTGCTTTGTTGACCCAAAGATTTGGAAGGAGAGCTGGTAATATGAAGGTATCGAAATTTATCTGCCTTCTTCATGAAAAAGTAGGGGAATTAGATAATTTGACTCAGAGACAGTTGGCTTAAAGAATTCTTGCTTGTTAGAGAAGTGTTTGTTTTTTTGCCTTCATTTGGAAAACACTTATGGGCCTTTTGGAAATCTGGAGGTTATGGTTTTTGCCAAAGTCAAGTTAATTTTGTACATGCTAGAGTGGAAATGCTAAGCAACACATTTTGACATGAATAATTGATTGTAAAGATCTTTAAAATCAGCATTCTGTTATACTGTTGTTCGACTGTAGCATTGCCTTTTTTGTTTCCCTATACTTGCACAGATCACTTTTCGCTGATCGGTGGGTTCTTATGTCAAAATTAGAAGATGAACTCCCAGGAATGCAATTTTCATGCTGCACTTTGTTTTTGTATGCTTTTGCTTTTTTTTTCTTTTTTCTTTTCTTCTTTCTTTTTAATGTTTTGACTTCATTGGGAAGGTAATAAACTAAAACAAAATAGAAAATCTTCCTTTTGCGTAGAATCAACCCACCTATATGACAAGATGTTTGGTTTGCTGTGAGGAAAAGTGTATTAACTGTTTTTCCTTTCAGATTTGTTCGCTTTTTAATATGTTGATATCTCCATACATAAGCATTGGAGAGTATTAGTGAGGGAATAAAGAGGCCAATTTTGCTAATAGGGGAGGTTAATGCAATCCTTTGTACAGCTAGGGAATTTTTGTGTACCACCAAGAAGTGTCACAGGCTATAAGTGAAGTGATATCTTTTCAAATGTTTGAATACTGAATTGGTTTCATTCTGTTTGCAGATGGCCTCCCTTGCTACTTATTTTGGCCTTGGACAGCAAACACATAGGTAACAGAGTTTTTCTCCTTTCTTAAAAATCATTAGCTTAATTCTCTTTGGCTATCCTCTTCATGGGCCTGTTTCGTCTGTGAATAAATTATAAGGACATGTGTGCATGAATGAGTCAAAGTAGTACGTTCTGTGTTGGGTTAATAGAGAACGAACTCTTGATAAAGTCATCATCCTTTTATTGAACTTCTCGCGCACTTGGTTAGTGTCTTACAAAGTGTAAGATTAAATCGACTAAATTCTTCTATGTAACTAGAGGAATATGATATAATATTACTCTATATTGCATTTGGTTTTGAGAATATTGACTAAAGTGACTACTCTTAGGAATAATTAAATTTATCTAATAAAATAGGCGTTCATATAATCTCAATTCTAATAGCTTCGGCCAAGCTTTTAGAAGGAAAAAAGTATTTTTGACTAGAAATAGAAGCAGTTTTTGCGAAGCAGAAAAAGTAGTTTCTCCCTAAGCATTTTTTTAAAAGTACTTTTAAAAAAATTACACTTAAAAACACTCTCTAAAAGCTTGGTCAAACACGAATTGCTACATAAAACTGCTTTTCAATATTAAGTAGCCAAACACAAACCGCTTCTCACAAAGAGTACTTTCTTGAAAGTACTTTTGAGAAAAACACCTTTTAAAATAAGTTGATTTTAGAAGTTTAGCCAAACAGGCTATAAGTACTGCATTTTTATCGACATAATTATGTTAAGACCCAATATAAAAATAGAAGAATAATTAAACTAGAGCAAGAGAATCTAAGGTGTTCCAACTATATTATATGCAATAGAAGCACTTCGTATAAAGCGTAGAAGTGGCTTAGCCAAATTCGTAAGAAGTACCTTTACAGATAGCTTGGATCAGTATATGGACTTTTTGAGTTCGTCCGGAGGGAAACATGATAGTCCGTTGTATGGTATGTTGTTGAGTCCTATCCTGTACCATCTTGGTATTTCATCAATAAGAAGTTATCAAAATAAAATTCTAATTGGCCGAGACTCTTTTATGGGAAAATAATCCCATTTCAGCTTATAATTAAGTAGTTCCTTAATTTAGCGTAATAAGTGGACTAGCGATTGGGATTCTGCTATTGGATTTTTGTTTTGGTTCAGAATGAAATAAGTCATCCCTGTGGACCAGGCATGTCTTATCTTATTAACTTGTGGACTGGACTGAAGAAACGGGATAGGGTGTTATTGTATTTACTTGGAACTTTTCAGCTAGCTTGGTGTCTTGCTCAATATGACCTGATAGGCAAAAATGAATATGCTTTTGTTGTTGGTTCATGTCTCTCTCTTCTAGTTTGTTTCTCGACACAAGTTCCCTGACTTTAGCTTTAATTTAGTTAGTTTTGCTTTAAGTCCCTGGTGTGTGTGAGACATTCACTTTGCTACTTTCAGCAGATTTTGATGTTAGTTAACTGTCAAATAACCCAAAAATGTGTTGCTAATCTTTTTCAATAGGAAACAGTGAAATACAATCGATGCTATTGAAGGTGATTTAGATGGTTTTGCTCCCTGCAGTGTGAACTGCAAGCTTGTTGGGATATTTTTCTCACTTTCTCATTTTGATGTTCTACTTTTCAGGAGTTTGGATGATGTTCGAATGAATTTTGAGGTACTAAAGTACTGTGCAACTGTCTTGTTTTTGGTAAGCTGTTGTTCGACCGTACTTTTGTTTTTTTCTCTTCCAGTCTAGGTTGCTAATATTAACAATGATTCTCAAACTTGGAGAATCTTAAGCTTTTGGACATGAATGATTGATATTTGGAAAAAAGTAGTATTTGAAGTTAAGTTCGAAAAAATGATACTTGGAAGTCTTATTTGACATGCTTTTGTTTTTTCTTTTCATTGCATTTTTTGCCTTTTTCCTATTTGTCCATACGGCCAGCCATGTGTTAGAAGTACAGTGCAACAGATCTGAAGGAAGTGTACTATTTTTCTTCCTTTTATATCTTAGGTCCTATTGCCGCAATGTCGTAACTGTAGACTACTTGCATTATATTGTTATACCTTCCCTTTGTGCAACTTCATCCTTGGTTAGCCCCTCCTACACCCTCTACCCCAAAGCCTCAACTTCAATAAAAGAAGAGGGAAAAAGTTAAAAGAAAACCTGACACCCAAAGCAAGTATAGTCTGCAGCTGGAAAAATTCTCATCCTTTCTCTTCTGATTTCTTCTCACGAATCTCTTTTTGTAAATTAAGGCAATATTCCTTCTGCCTGCCTTAACTGAGGTGTGAATTGGCTTTTGAAACTGACAACTGTGACAGGCTAGGATTTAGCATCAAGTGTAAAATATGATGGGAAAATCTGTGTTATTATGTTTAATGGTTGCATGAAAATATATGAGAAAGAGGAACTATTCCATTACTGGAACAAGATTACTGCAAGCCTTTCAGTTTAAGCTATGCAGTGCGGATGCTGAGCCTCTAATTTTGATTACTGGGGCCACCTTTTGACAGGCTGTCCAATTTGGACTTCCAAAGGGCTTTAGAGCATAGATGCATATTTATTGATAAAATTAAAATGTTGAATCAAAGTTGAAGCTCAAGAACTGATCAAAGATGAACCCAAGAAAAGTAAGTGAATTGTTGCAAATCTAAAGTAAACATAGAAGTGTCAACTCACTAACAGCTTAAACTTTTGTTGAGTCATATGGTTCAAAATGGTATCAGATCTGGAGCTCAAATCTTAAGACAATTCTTGAAACGATCTAAAACAAATTACAAATGTCATTTCTCTTCCTCTTAAAAAAAATCACTTTTCTTACAGACAAGCTTTTAGATACGGCAGTTGACACTGTACAATCTAACTGCATGGCCATGCTACCGCATCTTATGAGGATATATATTGATATTTCTCTCTCATTTCCAAAACTTATGTTCTGAGCCGAACAGACAATTGAACTTTGCCGTGGGTTTGATTAGCTAAATTGTTGTACCTGCAGGAATCCAGCCTGCCTGAGATATTAACTGAGAACAGTTGGGTGTCTCCTAATACTGCTATAAGAAGTCGCACTAATGGAAATGCCACTCTGGAGGGGATTGGTTCCAGTACAGATACACCTTCATCGAGTGTCAAGATAGAAAGTCTTATGAAATCTATTGCAGAAGACAACATAGAATCAGGTCATCCAATATTTCCACTTGTAAGCAGAAATGTGGAGGTACCACATCTTCTTGAAACAAATTCCTCTAGGCCCGACGCTTTTAACTTGGTCGAATTCAGCGCCGAAGTAAGGGAATCCATTCAGTTAGATGACATGGAAGAAGAACCTGGTTCAGCAGATTCTCGACAACCCTCTACATCAACTGCAACAGGAGGTTACATTGGCTGCACTGACTTCTTAGAACCAAATAATATTTCAATTTCTTCTGTCTCCTTAATTCTAGCCCCCTTTTATCGTGGGACTCAGAAGATACAAATCTTGCACAACAATGCTGAATTGCAAGTTTGCTCTAGAGGCCTGAAGGTGCGGTTTGGAATTGGTACAAGGTTTGTTGATTATGCTGGTCGGCCACGGTTGAGTTTTGTGGTGGATGCATCATCAGACCTATGCCAACTTTTGGATGCAATTGATAATCTTGCGCAGAAATTAAATGAGGATAGAGGTAGCATGTCAGAATGGAGGCCTGTGGTAAACAGAAAGCCTGGCTTTATGAACTGTCCTACCATTCGTTTAAAGTAAGTTCTGAACTTCCTTTCTTTATTTCCTAGACAAGTGAATCTGCCAATTTTTCCTGTTATTAGAGAGCAGGAGAGCTTTTACTTCTACCGTATTTTCCTGATATGTCCCTTCATGCATATGAGATCAAATTTTCCTTTTCCATTATGCTTTCTAATGTAAGATCAGACATGTCCGCTAGTGCATATGCTAGTCTTCCTTAAGATTTTCCAACCTGATGAACAAGTAATAGATGAGTTTTTTAGTGCATGGCTAATCCAGGCTTTCCTAATTTCTATTGAAAGTATTATGATATTTTGTCTCTCCTGTCGTTTACACCCCCACAGCTCCACTTACGAGGACAACGAGCCCTTTTATTGAATCAATATCACTCTCGCGCTTAAAAACTAATATTATACTGTATGTGAATCTGCAGTTTACCAACTGTGGTGGATGCTAATATCTCCCGCTGGGTCACAGAGATATACCAGAAAGAGTCTTCCACAACACAGAAGCTCATGTTCAGTAGGTTTGATGTGGCAGAACTGGATTCCTTGATTACACCAGGAACTCTTTTGGATGCATATTTCTCAGTGGATTCATACGACTACCAACAGACTGCAGGCATCCGCTTGGTGGCGAAAAAGTTAGTTGTGCATTCCTCCTGATAGATGAGGTGCCACATTGACGTGATAAGTTAAATGTCTTACAATTTGCTTCTGATGGCAATGTAGTTCTCTAATGAGGGAGTAGCCTGTACTGTCGGACAAGAATGACATTGCTTCCTCTAATCTAAGATATTGGGTGATTTTTCAACTTATTACAAGTATGAATGACCTTTATTGTCGTTCGTCTTAACATCCGAGTGACTTAATGCAGCAGAAGATATAGCTCTATAGAAACTTGACACTGATGAAACGTTTCTCTGACAAGCTTTACAACAAGGAGAAGGGTATGTCATCGTATACAATGTTTTGATCACACCTTCTAACCTGGAATTACCGTTTCCCTTTCTCTTAGACAAGTTGTGCTTCAGAAAACAATATAACATTTTCTGGAGTTCCATCTTTAAAAGCTTTGGTCTCAAAGTATGAAGCAAAAAGAAGAGACAATTGCAACTTTAGTCCCCTTCAGTGCAGTTATAGCAAACTCTTCAATCTTTTTCCCCCTCCCATTTAGTCGACGCTTTACACTCTACAAAACTCAGCAGAACGAAGAGATCTTTCCATTAAAAGTTTTCTCTCCGTGTTATTGCCAAACAGTTCGGCGAGGGAAACTTCGTTAAATTTTGAGTGTATGATTTGTCAATGTTATTTCCAACATGTTAAATTCATAATCATCAAGACTTGGCAATAATCTCCTAATCTCTCCCCTACTTAGAATAAATAAGCCTTAATAGAACCCGAAAGGGGGAAATGATTTTGCTACAAAAAGAATTAAGATAAGGCATTCATGAGCTCAAGCCACTTCAAATTCGGCACCTTAACCTAACTGTTCCATCACGCAAATATTTGATAAAAGTATACAAGTTCATCCCTATAATACATAGCCTTGTAGATTGAAGTGACAGAAACAATAACCAGCTTACCTGTCTAGACAGATTAAAAAAGGTTTAAATGTGAAGGACAATTGCAGGGTACATTTTTGACATGGCGTTCCATGGAAAAGATCAATTATTGAGGGGATTATCTGTTATAACGAGAAGAAGATTAAATGAGAAATCCAACACTTGTAATTACTTGGAAGCAGGCACAATGTTCAAGGACAACCATCTACCATATAACTTAGACAATTACTCGAGCTAGATGAACTCCTAACAGATGAAAATTTCTAAATCATCTTGGAGTTTATCTAATCCATCATCTGGAAAGAGATCCAATGTAAGTCTACGAATTCTTACATCAATCGAAAGGAGAAATAGGAGCAATATCGGGACCAATGCAAGGGGGGCGTCTTGGGGTAAGGTAAAGCAAAGAAATTACTTAGCTGCATAGACTTAAATACACGCTACTCGTAATCAGTCAGGGATCACAAGATCCAGACATGTTAATTGACAGCACGGAGAATTACTTAGGATGAGAAGCATGTTTAAGGTTTTGCAAAACACAAGCAGCAAAAGACCCAAACTGACCTCACGAACATACGATAAATTCAAATCAACGCATCAAAAAATTACATGTTTTTCTGTACTGAAAGCCGTCCATTGACCTAATGGGACAGCTTAAAATAAAGAATTAAGAGGATTGCAAGGACCAACACAGCAACGATCGAACCAATGATCCATTTATTCCTGCTCATCCTCCTTGACATGGTTGTCAGTATCTTCTTGCTCCTACTAATGTTATCATCTACCCCATGAAGCTGTGAAACAAAGAAACTTGTTTGATCATCACAATTGCATATTTAGATACTCTAAGCTCGACCTTACTTTAACATTTACCTTCTTCACATGAAAACAATAACTAAATTTTAGTTCACATCATATAAAATCTTTAGGAAAATGGCATATTAAAATTGGAGGATCTCTTTTTCTGTGTATGTCTTTTTCTTCTTAGTTCTTCATTCTAGCAGAGGCAACTAACAGATAAAAGACATACTGTGTCATGTGCATGCAGGAGAGACTGACGTTGCCCATGCAAATCTTGAAGAATGGAGACCCCAAGCTCCTCCGTTTCGAGCATCATTTTTCGACCTTGCCTGATCCTGTCACTTGACTGGTTTAGTCTCTCTGTTGACATCATCAACCTTTGTCTTTGATCAGCAGATACCTATATCGCAATGCATCAACATTTGATTGAGCAATTGCTTAATCTCTGATGAAAGCAATCTTATCACTAGAAGTAGAATATTACTCCCTATGTCCCAATTTATATGTCATACTTTTCTTTTTAGTTTCTCCCAAAAGAATGTCAGATTTCCTAGCTTAGAAATAATTTAACTTTAAACTTCTAATTTTACCCTAATGATATGATTTTTAGGTCACAAAAATGTCTATGGCTAATTTAGACTACAAGTTTAAAAAGTCCTTTTTTTTTCGGAAAAAAGTCAAACACCGTCACATAAATTTTGATAAGAATTTTTTTTTTTTTTAATAAGAAACACTGTCATACGGAGGAAGTAGCAAAGGGAGATAGCACCATGGCCCAAAGAGCAATTCGAAGGAAAAGAAAATCATAGATAACTCAACAAGGCTTGTGGATCATAATAAAGAAGAGAAATAATCTTTTACTGTCAAATATGAACTGAACCAAAACAAAGATATTCTGAAATACAAGAAATAACTTCTTGGAAGAAAAAAAAAAAGGCCTACGAGATGGGCTAAAATGACAGAAAAGACAACCTAAAAATGATTATAGGATGGAAACCCAAAGGTATCATAGTTGTACGACTGGAGACTGAAAAGTAGCAGCTTTTGTTTTTTCAATCAGTAAAGAAGAGGAAAAAAGTAGCAGCATTTTTAAGGAGGAACCAAAGTAAGAGTGAATCTACTTACACAATCTTCTCAAGGGTTAAAATCAACTTATTGTTCCTTGATAAAAAAATGAAAAGCGTTCAGAGAATGCTAGAAGAACTGATTACCATCGTGGCATCTGACATTCCAGATTCCAGCAACTCATCCCTTGCAGCTAGGTTAGCATTCGCTGATGTGATTCTTTTAACTTCAGTTTTCAAATTGTTCAGATCACTTTTGTATTCTCTTAACTTGGCAAGAAGCGTGGCCTTCACATTAGGTGGTAAGCTCCGAGCCTCTAGGTCCATTTTCCGAATCTGAAACGTGGATAAACAGAGTCAACAAACAGACAAGCAAAAACATTTAGCTAACGGAACTTTTCTCTAAATTACCAATGCCTCAGCATCATCCAGACCAGCTTTTATTTCAGACACTTTTTGTTTCTTCTGTTCTGCGATCATGAAGAACAGACGACAGATAAGCAGTTACGAGGAAACAACATTATGTAGTTGTTAAAATGCATAACACATGAATGAAGATTCAAGCAGCAAAAGATATCTGAAAAGGTAACTTCTAAAATATGTTAGATGGTCCCACATTGGTTGAAAAAATGGGATGTTGTCTTTCATATGGTCTTGGGAAATCCTCAACTCATGAGCTAACTTTTTGTGGCAAAAATCCATTTTCCTATCATGGTATCAAAGCCAGACCTATTCTTATTTTTGATTTACCCTATGTTGAACCCCGTCTATCTTATTCATGCTCCAATCATCCAGGCCAAGGCGTGGGGGGTGTTAGATTGTCTCACATTGGTTGAGGAGGCAATCCTTCCCTCATGAGTTAGCTTTTGAGCTTGAGTTAGACCAAAATCCATTTTCTTATTAAGGAAAGGGGTAATCTTGGATTAAGCAGCCTGGTAACTTAGCAGACAGCTAATGCATTGAAAAAATATCAAGGAAAATAAATCTAGAAAGCAAGTATTTGTTTAGTTCATTTGACATTGTAAATTCAGAACCATGGCATCTTCAAGAATGTTCTCCCCTGCCTTATCCATTCCAGTTCTTGGATTTTGACTTCTCAAATTTTCTTTTGAACTGTTATAACCTATGAGTTACTTCCATATAAAAACCTTAACCAATGATGCATAGAAGAACAAGTAAAATACATCAGAAGTATAACAACGTGGTGATCATCACAAAGAAAGTGCCAGTATATACTCCGAAGTTATCTGGCTAATAGTTAATCAGATTAATGCCGTAATTTGAAGATCTCTGACCTAATTCTAACAAAGTTATATAAAATAGCTTTTCAAGAAATAAGTAAAATTAAAAATAAAAAAACTTAGAATAAAAATAAAAGAATTATGTGTATAAAAGCTTAAGGTCATACATATAATATCTCCTTCTTGTGCGCCAGCTATCTCCTTTCAGACTATCTTGTTTCCTATTCTATGTGATAGAGTAAAAGCATTTTGGACAGAATCCGAAATAAGGGTTACATTTTTTCCTCTTATAACAATTGAAGTGCACACAACTAATAATTTAAAATGCATGCATTTTGTAAAAGTAAAATATATCAGAATTTGCTAAGTAATTCCATGAGAAAGTTAATCAAGTAGCAAATTCACTATACAACGCACCACCCATATTTTAGCTCAAGTTTTAGCCACCAATTGAACGTTTCATTGTTAATTAAAAGTTGGTTGTGAAAACACATCATGTATTCCAGCAAGAGGGCAAAGCCACTCAATTGTTTTTTTTCCTTATATTGAGGATAAATACAGTCAACCCCAACAAGCTCGGGCTGGCTTGGTGGTTGTTGTTGTTGTATTCTTTATGTATCAATCTCAAACTATGTGGGTTCGGCTATAGGGGTCCTGTGCTTTCATTCAACTCAATATTTTTCGATATTCTTTTTATGTCTCAATCCCAAATCAGTAAGTTTGAGTAACAGGAATCCACTGCATCCACTCTGCTCAAGATCTTTCCATATACTTTTTTATGCCAAGGACTGAAGACAATCAGTGACAGATATTCGAGAAGAAATGAGGAGAAAAGGACTATTATTGTTACTCACCTCCATCGAGGATACTAGCTGAGGTGCACTTCTTCGTTAAATTAGCTGAAAGCTCACAGTATTGTCGCTCATATCCTTCAAACACCTGACTCATCTTGTTCGCAAATTACCTTCTCATAATAAAAATAACGGTAAGTTCAACAAATTAAGCAACTTTTCTCCACAATAGATTTGAAATAAACCTAACCGAATACAATTTTTTTAATTGAGTAATACAATGTTTAATTGTTACTCAATCTGTTCACGAATTACCTAAGATTCACAAAAAGGACACATTAAATTCAATTAATTATGAACCTACTTGATTCACCTACTCAGAAGATTGTTAACTTTTTACTCATTCTGTCCACAAATCACCTTCATATGGCCCAAAAAAACCGTAAAGTCAACAAATTAAGCATCTTTTCTCCAAATAGTATAAAGCTAATCGAATATAAATTGACTAATTGTTACTATATCTGTTCATGAATTACCTTAGATTCACAGAAAGGATAGTTTCTCCATATTCGATTGGAAATAAACCTAATCGGGTAAGAGTTGTTTGCTATTTACACATTTTGTTCACAAACTTACCTTCATATCACAACAAATAAGTAATTTCAACATACTGAGTACATTTTCTCCAAATTAGGTTAGATATAGACCTAATCGACTAGCAATTACCAAATTATCACTTCATCCTAACAAGATTTTTGGATATTAAATCTGAAAATATACATGAGTGATATTATAGCAAACAGAGATAATTTTCTAAGCAACAAAATTGCGCACCTTGATCGCCGGCCGATCGGATATGGTTCGGAGATAGAGAAATGACTTTGCTTGGTCGCCTCGAAGGATCTAGAATTATGAATGAGAAATGGTCTTTTGATCTTTGGCGATTTGCAGAACCGAATTTTCGTTGCTACCCCACACCCACAGAGAGACCAGGTGGACCTCTTTTCACGGTCTAAAGACTCTATTGCCCCTTGTAGCTCTGTGCTATTGCTTTGTGCGCCTACGTGTACTGCATTTTTTTTCCTTTAAACATTAAGATGAATATTCATTCAATTAGGCCTACTCAGGCCTTATTTATTTATTAAGATTAAGACGCTTGAATCTAAATACACATTTGAATATTAATATGTGTGTTAAGATTAAAACGTCTCAATCTGTATACACATACAAATATTAGGATATTGTATTAAGATCTAAGACCGTTTGGGTAAAACTTTTTTTTATTTAAAAATTAGAAGTGTAAACTCAAAATTAAATAGTACTAATTAATCTAATACTATATTAAAAAATATTTTTAAAAAAATTATATGGTGGTTGGTGGTGATGATGATTAACAGTGGTGGTTGTAGATGCCGATTGGATAGTGACTGGTGGTGGTGGTTTATAGCGTTAATTATGGGTAGTATATGATGGATGACAATAGTAGTTAACTGTGGTGGTTGATGGTGGTGGAACTGATAAGAGTGATGTATGATGGCTAGTAGTAATGACAACTAATATTCGTGTTTGGCCGTGGTGGTAGTTGGTGGTTTGTGGTGAGGATGATGGTAATGGATGATAGGTAGTGGGTAATGTGTGGTGGTAGTCTATTATGTTGGGGGACAATGATAGCAGTAGTGATGGTAATTAGTGGCGAAAGTGTAGGAGTAATAATGAAATATTACTTTTACATAAATTCTTGAATGTATAATATCTTAATGATATTAAAATTCTGTTATAGATTTTAATCATTAAGATCTATTCAGACCCATTAAGTGATTGTAAAATTCGAAGAGAAAAAAATAGACTTAATGGTTATGATTTGAATGATTAAAATTCAGATCTAAAAAACAAGACCGAGATTAGATTAAGATTCAGACCTTCATTAAATACAACTAAATAAAGCCTTAGAAGGTGCTTTATACTAAAATTAAACATTTATAACATTTTTATATGTATACTGAGACTATAAAAGAAAAATACTTTATCAAGAAAATATATATTAGTAATATTCCTAAACGGTTTTGTTCTAATCTAGGCAGAATACCCTTTTTATTTAGTGTACACCTAAATTATATTTGGTTCTATAACTCCTCTAAACGTGGCAATTTCATAACGTTGCATCGTTTTATTTTATGTGATATTGTTGATGTAGGTTAAGAAAGAAAAGATTTCAAATTTATAATCTACAACAAACCATAAATATTTGTGTGGATATAAATTATATCAATAAAATAAATGGTTTAATATTAAATTATTTTAAAATATAAAAATATATTATTTTTCGGGATAGATTAAAAAAGAGTGTATCACATAAATTGAGACAAAAAGTATGAAAAAAAGGATTTAAAACATTTGGCTTGAGGCTTAAGATTGCTTAAGGTTTAAAGCCACATTTATTTTTTTAAAGATTAAGAAATCTGAATTTGAATGCACATTTGAATGTTACAAAGTGCATTAAAATTAAAACATTTGAATTTGAATACACATCTAAATATTAAGATGTGTATTAGTATCTTAATATTAAATGATTAAGACTGTTTTTTTTTTTAACATTAATGTACAAAAATTATCTTTATTTAAAAATTAATAAATAAAAAATCAAATTAGATTCAAATTAATTTAATATTTTATTGACAAAATATTTTTTTAAAAATAAGACAGTAGTTGGTGGTGGTGATGGCTAATGGTAATGCTTGTAGATGCCAACTGGAGGGGTTGATTCGTGGTGGTTTTGGGTAGCTAGTGGTGATTGGTATGTTAGTTGTGGTTGAGGAAGATAATGGTGGTTGATGGTAGTTTATATTGATGGACAGTGACAACTATGGTTGATGATTGTGGTAGAAGTGGTTAGTGGTGGTACTTGAGGTGGGTGGAGGGTTGATTGTGGTTGAGGATGATGTTAGTGGTGTTAATTGATAATGGTGGGGTGATGGACGATGATAGTTGATAATAACGGTGGCAGTGTCTATGTTTGAGGATGGTGGCAGTCGGTGGCAGTAGTTAAGTATGGTGGCGGTCGATTGTGGTGGTTGAATATGATGAGGTGGTGGTACATGTGGTAGATAATAATAAAGAGCGGTGGGGCAGATAGTTGTGAAGGTGAATGATAGAATCTTAATGAAATTAAGTCTTTGTTATAAAATTTTAATCATTCAGACATATTCTGAAGAAGGTCCGCACCCCAAGGGGTATGATAAAGAGAGCTTACCCTAATGCAAGTATTAGTGACTACTTCCATGACTCGAACACATGACCTATACGTCATTCGAAAACAACTTTATCGTTGCTCCTAGGTTCCCCTTCAAGACTCGTTAAGTAGTTGTGAAATAAGAAAAAATAAACACACTTAACGATTAAGATTTAAATAATTAAGATTAAAACTTAAAAATTAAATGTATTTAATATCTGAAATCTGATGATTAAGATTCAGACCTCTATTAAATGCAAACAAATGGTGAGACTTTATCATAGTTAGAGAAAAATGCCTTGCAAAACTAGTGG
Source organism: Nicotiana obtusifolia (assembly GCA_002018475.1). NCBI lineage: Eukaryota > Viridiplantae > Streptophyta > Magnoliopsida > Solanales > Solanaceae > Nicotiana > Nicotiana obtusifolia. Next base: position 22,149 of record MCJB01011686.1, read on the forward strand.
TGAGGTTTTACGCGCAACCTCTCTATCGTGCATCTGCATCAAAGAATAGGGTAAAATGCAATGCAGTGATTAAAAATCAAGCATATCATAATTTCCCAAAAACCTGATTTGTACACATGAATGACTTGACAAATAAGATGTTATATCATTCAAGATGAGGGACATAATGACTCAAACTAAAAGACTACAACGACGACAACACAGTTGAATCTTAGAAGTGAGATATGGGGAGAATAATGTGTACGTAGACTTTACTCTTACCCTGAAAGGATAAAAAAATTATTTTCAATAAATCCTCGGCTCAAGAAAGAGAAAAAAAATAGAGAAAACAAGTAATATCAACAAATAGGCCGGAAAGATAGTAACAACAATCTCAAAGTCAAAAATAGATGGAAAGAAGTGGTAGCAACCACATGTGGTAACAACAACAGGTACTAAGAGGCCGAAGCGAAGAAAATAGGAAAATAACATGAAATACTAGCAATCTAAGATAAAATTATCATACTAACCCTAATACCCTCGGTCCATAACAGAAATACGCTCGACTACCTACTAAACTTCTACCCAATCCTTGTCCTTTTCTTCCTCCTATCAAAGGTCATGTCCTCGGTAAGCTGCAGCAGCACCATGTCCTGCATGATCACCTCTCCCCGATATTTCTTAACCTCCCTCTACCTCTTCTCATACCCACCAAAATCAACCGTTCGCACCTCCTTACCGGGGCATCCGAGCTTCTCCTCTACACATGTCCGAACCATCTCAGTCTCACTTCCCTCATTTTGTCCTTCACGGGGTACGCCCTCCTTTAGCCAGATATCTTCATTCATAACCTTATCCAACCTGGTACGCCCACACATCCATCTCAACATCCTCATCTCTGCTACTTTGATCTTCTGGGTATGAGAGTTTTCACTGGCCAACATTATACCTTATAAAATATAGTCACTTTAACCACCACTCTATAAAACCTACTTTTAAGTTTGGGTGGTAATTCTTATCACATAAGACTCCGAAAGTTAGCCTACATTTCATTCACCCCATTTCGATACGATGTGTTACATATTCGTCTATCTCCACAATCCCTTGAATAACATACCCAAAATACTTATAACTTTCTCTTTTTGAGATGACTTGTAAGTCGCACGTCCATGTCGTGAGCATGGACGTGAGCTGAAAAAGTTTGTACATCCAAACAAGAGATATCAGACAAATCGAAGTTTGCCGTCTCTGTCCATTGACCGAATAATGGAAAATAAAAATAATACGTTGATATAGAAAATATTACAATAAAATATTACAGTACTAGAATAATGTTATCCAAACAGTAAGCTTCTAAATCGGACAGAGAGCATTTGTTTTCTCCCCCATCGGTGCTTGTTTTCAGCTGAAATTACATTACACACGTTAGAAACATGGGCCAAGAAAGCACATTCACAGCCCAGAAACGCGCCGGTGCACTCCCTGTAACAACCGCCGCCGCCGTTGGCGGCGTCCGCAGCCGCTCCGCCACCAATGTTTCCGCCTTACCACGCGGCCGTCAGATCCAACGTACATTCAACAACGTCAAAATCACCATCCTCTGTGGCTTCGTCACTATCCTCGTCCTACGTGGCACCATCGGCATTGGCAACCTCTCATCCTCCGACGCCGACGCCGAAACTCAGAATCTCATAGAAGAAACTAATCGGATCCTCGCCGAAATCCGATCGGATAAGGACCCGGACGACCAGGTTGATCAACCCGAGACTTTCATGAGCCTGAATGAGACTTACAGTTTAGGTCCGAAGATTGTTAATTGGGATAAAGACCGGAAAATGTGGCTCCAGAAGAATCCAGAATTTCCGAATTTGGTTAATGGTAAGCCTCGGATTTTACTTGTAACTGGTTCTCCTCCAAATCCTTGTGATAATGCAATTGGAGATCATTATTTGTTGAAGGCAATCAAGAACAAGATTGATTATTGTCGGATTCATGGCATTGAGATTGTGTATAATTTAGCTCATTTGGATAAGGAAATGGCTGGTTATTGGGCCAAACTGCCATTGATTCGGAGGCTAATGTTATCTCACCCTGAAGTAGAATGGATTTGGTGGATGGACAGTGATGCATTGTTTACTGATATGGTTTTCGAGATCCCTTTATCTAAGTATAATCGTCATAATCTTGTTATTCACGGGTACCCAGATTTATTGTTTGATCAGAAATCATGGATTGCAGTGAACACGGGTAGTTTTCTCTTTAGGAATTGCCAGTGGTCTCTTGATTTGTTGGATGCTTGGGCACCGATGGGACCTAAAGGTCCTATTCGTGATGAAGCTGGGAAGATTTTGACAGCTAATTTAAAGGGTAGACCAGCATTTGAAGCGGATGATCAGTCTGCACTAATATACTTGTTCATATCACAGAAGGATAAATGGATGCAGAAGGTGTTTGTTGAGAACTCTTATTATCTACACGGATATTGGGCGGGGTTAGTTGATAGGTATGAAGAGATGATTGAGAAGTACCATTCCGGTTTAGGCGATGAGAGATGGCCATTTGTTACTCATTTTGTAGGATGCAAGCCTTGTGGGAGTTATGGAGATTACCCTGTGGAGAGATGCTTGAAAAGCATGGAGAGGGCTTTCAATTTTGCAGATAATCAAGTGCTTAATTTATACGGGTTTAGGCATAAAGGATTGTTGAGTCCTAACATCAAAAGGATTAGGAATGAATCTGATCACCCGCTGCAGTACGTAGATCAGTTAGATGTTCGACATGCAAAGCACAAGAGCACATGAACTGATAGCTAGGGAGTACAATGTCTTTCACAGGAAATAATCTGCAGGTATAAGAGATAATTTCTTTCTTTTTGTTGAATGTATAGATTTTTTCAAACATCAATTTTATTGAGTGTGTCGACTTGACCTAGTTTTTTAAGTGCCAAAACATTAGCTTTGCCACTATTAGATACTGATCTGTGCGAAAGAGGCTTACATGGATATGAATGATCGAAGAGATAGCCTCTTTCAAAAGCAAGCTTTGTGCTTTTCTTAGCTCTGCTAAGATTTCTTCATTTATTGGCTAACTTGGCTCTTGGCTTTTTCTAGCTCTTTCCTCCAATTCACCTAATGCTAGTCAGTAGTCACTATTATTCTATGCTGATTGAGGTATTGCCATGGATATGCATATGGATTCATTATGTGCTGATTGAAGTATTAACTACTTACTGTACGAATGTGGAGAAGTATCATATGGATTATAGGAATCTATTGATTCATTTAGCAGATTGGTCTAGTCCAGTGTGTCAACTCTGCATACATGGACATATTGAATGAAGAAAAGGCATAACCACAGTTGGTTGCAATGACGCGATTTTTAGACGCTATATAACCATAGTTGGTTGCAGTGATGCGATTTTGAATGGCTATACTTTTAGCACTATTTTCCATTTCTCTGATTTTAAGACATTATTTTTTGTGGTAACCGTGGTGGTCGAGCCAACCTGCGCGCACCTCGGCTAATTCCACGGGGTAATTGAGACCTCCACCAGCAACAAGTACCAAGTAACTCTATCCACCAAAGATTGAAAAGATAGGAAGAAATCACCTAGTGTTTTTTGTGGAATTCGAGCATGAGACCTCAGGTTCTCAACCCAACCCTATTCATTGACCAGGCCACACACTTGGATGCGATTTTGAGACATTATATAACCACAATTGGTTGCAATGATGCAATTTTGAATCGCTATACTTCCGATGACGTGCAAATCTGCAGAAAGTAGTGCAAATTGCATCAATTATTGAAGCTTGTTTGAGCTTCAGCTAGTGGGGAGAATTTTTTTAATTACATGTTTGAGCAAAGCATTGTGTGTCAGAACCAAGGATTTGATATCATAATGTATTAACTATTTCTTCTCTTCAGCCTCTAAAATTTGCAAAAGTGTGGTGACTTTTTTCCAATATTGGCAGTTTTTCTGGGTCTTCTTTGGAAGGTGCTGATGAAAGGATTGATCTCTCGCACCAATAAAAAAAATAAAAATTGAGGATTTGATCTGTCTCGAACGAGAATGGCACTCTTGGAATGAGGCGCCCTTGCTTCTTCTGCCTCCCTTACTGCCTCTCTTACTGCGAAGCATCGCATGATGAGGGCAGAATGTCTTTTTGTTTGATCTACCACGGAGGAAGTCTGTTTTAAGTTTGATTATTTGTAGCAACATTTTAGCTTCTGAGCAGTTGACAGAATTCGTAGCTGTATGAAATCATGCCCATGAAAGGAGGAACTGCTGGAATCAGCAGACAAAATCAATAGAATTTGCCTAGACAGCTTCAAGATATCATGATAACACTTATATAATTGCAATTCTTTGTCGCTACTTTATTGTTCATTTTTTTCGTAGTGGACTACAAAATGTTAGCTTGAACTTGGAAGTTTACCGGTGTTAATACATGTTCCTTCATTCTTTTGCCCATTTTCCATAGTTTTGTTAGCCCCTTCATATCATAACTCTCTAGCAGTTGCCGGCTAGTTGATTGAGGCATGTATTAACGAAGATATGTATTAGTTACAATGTCATTATGGACAGTTATATAGTTATGAGTTTAAATGCCATTACGCAAGTATTTGGCAAAGATGTGTCCCTTATTGGGGTGTCAAATAGGTGGGTTAGGCTGATTTTTGGTCGGGCCGATAAATGGACCGAGTCAAAAAATTTGGGGGGGGGAGGGGGGGGACAATAATCCAGTCAAAATTTATTTGGGTTGAGATGAGTTGGGTCAAGATGGATTAAAAATTTGGGTCATAGTCTAATCCGCCCAACTCTTATCAAGCTTTAATTAATGTATGTTGTTTTCTTATAAATTATTTAATTATCAAATAAGTTTTTTTTTATGGTCATATATAACATATCAAATAAAAAAAAGATTATTTTAAAGATATTTTAGCAAAATTAACTCATACATTAATTTGGACTATAAATCAGTCAAACTTTAGATGGGCTGGATTAAGATGGACTGAGTTCAACAAATGAGTGGATTAATGATAGATCCAACCTTGTGCGGGTTGGGCGTGTCAGATGGTTTAGTCTCAAATTGCCACCCTAGTTCCTGAGCTGTGATAATTTATGCCTCTGTACATGACTTATGATTTGATTGATGAAGTCCTGGTGTGCCAAAAATCACTTTCTATTTCAACTCTGTTATATAATAATATGAAATTTAGTAAAACAAGAGAAATTTAGAGAGAGATAATATTATATCTTTTCTTGATATTATTCTCCAAATGAGTAGAGAAGTCTCCTATTTATAAGAGAGTTGCTTGGTGACCAAGTAACAAGTCTTGGTGGCTAAGTAACAAATCTTGGTGAGCAAGTAACTAATCTTAGTGACCAAGTAACTAGACTAGTTTATGACTTACTAACTTGCTCCCAAGTAATTTCATAATACATGGACATTCACGCTTAATATTATTTATAACACTCCCCCTTGAATGTCCATTAGTAGATAATGTGACTCGTTATTGTATTCAGAAATAGGCTTAAAGTCTACATATAATTGGACATACAAAAGAAATATACGAATAAACATTAGTATTTTCACAGATAAAGGGAAAACAATAAAGTTAAATTAATGATTCAATAATGATCTTTTAGTGCAATTTCGAGCAACTCTGATTATGATACTAATTGATAGTAATAACTACTATTCATTTAAAGAACTATGATTGCATGATGTTATTCACTAGCTACTATAAATAGACGAAAATAAAAATCAAACTACTCAATCATCTTTAATCACAGATCTATCACCGATCAAGTGATCTATTTTTCTATTAGGGTGCTCAAAGAAGTCTGCCACAGCCAAGTGGGTGATGTTAAATTCAATGTCAGAGACAAAATTGGCTTCTGGTTCTTTATTCTTTAGAGATTCTTGATAAAGCTCAACCAAATGTTTTAGTGTACGATAAATATTTGCCCAATATCCTTTTCCACCGCAACGGTAGCATTCAGTTTCTGAACTCTTTGCCTTTGGCTTCTCATTTTTTCCTTTCCACTTTTGGTGGTCATTTTTTTCTTTGGGGGATGATTAATACCAGAAAAATTTCTTCCTTGGCTACGTCCACGACCACGAATAGGGCCACGATCTTTTCCACGCTTAGCACAATGGGAATCCACCTCATCTACTTCAGGCAATAGTGTAGACCCAGTAGGTCGATTATCGTGATTTCTCATGAGCAAGTCATTGTTTAGTTCATCTAAAAGGAGAAGATAAATCAACTCAGAGTACTTCTTGAAACCTTTTTTTCGGTACTGCTGTTGCAGGACCATATTGGAGGCATGAAATGTTGTGAACGACTTTTCAAGCATATCATAGTCTGTGATACTATCTCCACAGAGTTTCAATTTAGAAGTAATTCTGAACATCGCAGAATTGTATTCAGAAATAGGCTTAAAGTCTTGGAGCCTCAGACGAGTCCAAATATATTGTACTTGTGGAAGTGTTACCAACTTTAAGTTGTTATATCTTTCCTTTAAGCCATTCCACAAAACAAGTGGATCTTTGATTGTGAGATATTCTATTTTCAACCCTTCATCAAGGTAATGGCGCAAGAAAATCAAGGCCTTAGCATAGTCTTGGGTAGATGCTTTATTTTATCTTTAATGGCGTCACTAAGACCATTACATCTAAATGGATTTCAGCATCCAACTCCTATGACATATAGTTCTTGCCCGAGATTTTAAGGACAAAGAATTTTCTTTTCATAATATCAGTCATAATTAAAAGAGGAGAAAAATTATACATTAGTCTTCAAAGAACTTCTTGAGACGGTATTGTCTCAACGTGTTATAAAATAATATGAAATAAAGAGAGATAATACTATATCTTTTCTTGATATTGTTCACCAAATGAGTAGAGAAGTCTCCTATTTATAAGAGAGTTGCTTGGTGAGCAAGTAACAAATCTTGGTGAGCAAGTAACTAAGTCTTAGCGACCAAGTAACTAGACTAGTTTATGACTAACTAACTTGCTCGCAAGTAATTTCTTAATACAAGGACATTCACTCTTAATATTATTTATAACAAACTCCATATTTTCATAGTATTTCTTCTTCCTGCATGGCCTTATAAAATATGGCATATTTTATCTTTTATGCCGTGATAGTGTAAATAATTTTTACACTATTTTTGTAATTAACTTATCGTGGCAAGTTATTTTCTTATTTTTTAGATAACCCATTCCTTTAATTATGGGCAATTACATGTAGTTATCTTTTCTCATTGATAAATATGAAATTTCAAATAATCAATTATTGTACGGTTTGAAACTCGATGGATAAAGGATCGATCCATCTGCCTTTTCACTTAAATTCAGACTTTTATTTGCACTTCGTAGTAGTGTTTGAATTCGTGAAGTATGCCATATATTAATTTAAGGTAGACACACTGAAGAGAAAGATTAGCATGATTGATTAAAAGTTGATTTTATTTCACAAAACAACATGCAAGTCTACCAATTTCACTTAAAATAACAAAGGTACATTTTTGCAATCACTACGTGCAGAAAGCCAAAAATTTAGAAATCTTATTCCTTCTCTTTAATGGTGTGAGCCAGCTGTTTCCCACTCCCTCGAATTAATTTTCCAACAACGAAAATACAAAAGAAAATTTTGTGGAGATTAATTAAAGGCCAAATACATGATAACCCTATAAAGTTGAGATCACTTTCCATTTTACTACTTATTCTTTAATCCATTTCATTTAAACGCTTTAACCAACCCTTTAGTGTGCCACTTAAACACTAAAATTCTGACCCATCTTAAAATAAAAACGCGTGTGTGCAAGCGTAATCCATGTGTAATTTCAACCAAATAATGTATGCCATGTGGATATATTGTGCACGTAATTTACCTGGGTACTGAGTTGACCAGTCACAAAGTTATTATAACTTAATAACTTATAACCCATCCTCATTTTTTACCTCCACCAGTTCGTAAAAAAAAAAAGAAAAAACCTAACCCGTCGATTTTCATCTTCTGAATCGCTTGTTCATGCTCCCAAATCCATTGGCTTCCATTTGTTTGTCTTCCTTTTGATACTGGTAAGAAATATTTGTTGTTTATCCTTAGTTATTTGTTGTTTATTTTGGGTGCATGTTAATAATTTGGGTTTTGAGATGTCGGACCCAAATTTCGAGTTTTTTCTCTTCTTTTTTTACGAATCTTTCTGACTTGCCTTTACTTTTTATTGCATCATCTTTGTCAATGTAGGGTAAAGTATGTCTGGGGACACCTTTATTCTTGTACGCTTTCATCATAGTAGAACCTTTATCGATCCTGCAGACGCAAAATATGTCACCAATATAGAGGTGAACGAATTTTCTATTGATCAGGACCACTTTTTCCTTTTTGAATTTGGTTATTATACAAGGGGGCTGGGGTACCACGCTATTGTTTTTTATTTTTTTTATTTTTTTTTAATGTATTTAACCCTAATACTAAAGAATTTGTGTTGGTGAAAAATAAGGAATAATTATATAATATTGGTTGCCATTGTACTAATGGGAAATTAAATGTGTATGTTTTACATGTTATTGATGAGGTTGTTGAGACAGTTGTCCCAGCTGGCTATTTATGTGGGCTAGAAATTACTCAAGATAGTAGTGACTCAATAAATAAGTCATCTAGGACAACAACTAAAGGTGGTCCAGATAATATAGACACAGAATAACCTCTTGAAGGGCCTCCACTTGAAAAGTCACATGCTGGTGTTGCTGTTGATGATTTTTCTATTGAAGAACCAAAGGTTGGTGCTGTCGAGGATGTTATTGCTGAGGAAGATGGTTCTGTTATTACAGAAGATGAAATTATAAGTGGTGAAGAAGGGGTTGAATCAGATGTGGCTAGTAGTGAGTCTGATGCAGATGAAATTCTTGATGAGGATGATAGTGAGTTTTATGAAGAGTTGAGAGTTATAAGAAATGATAGGAGAAAAGAAGGCTAGCAGAAGAAAGAAACAACCTGAAACTACTGGAGTACCAATAAGAGAAGCTAGAATTCATAGAGGTTTTGAAGACATAGGGGTGAACAAATGACAGAAATATGCTGCAGATTAGAAGGTGACGAGGAACTCATAAATAGTTCAGATGTTGGAAGTGATGACACTAGTAAAGAGTTGGATGTGGAGTTTGAGCTAAGTGTTGACATTTCAAGTAGAAGGAATATCACATAGGTTAGATATGACCCAGGTTGTGTAGTTTTAATATCTGAATTGGACATGATATTTGAGAATGCTAAGATATTCAGGAAAGCAGTGACTGATTATGCAATTGAGTACAAGGTTCAATTGAAGCTTAGATCTAATAAGAAGCATAGAGTAAGGGTAAGGTGTAAACATAAAAGATGCAGATGAGAGTTGTTTGCTAGTATTGATAGGGATTCTAATGACTTTATGGTGAAAACATACCACCCTGTTCGCAATTGTCAATCATTGAACACAAACAAGTTGTGTAATTCCAAGTACATTGCTAACAAATTCAAAAAGAGCCAACTTCTGCACTATATATGAAGATCTGGAAAATTCAGGAACTTGTTAGAGAGAATTTGGGGTTTGTATGTAGGAAGAGAAATTGCTTATAGGGCCAAATAAATAGTTCTTAGAAAGTTTATGGGGGATTAGAAGTTGGAGTTTGCTAGACTTTGGGACTATGTTGAAAGTATTAAAGAAACAAATTCTGGTAGTTCTTGTCGGGTAGAAATTGACAGAGAATCAGAGCCTGGTAAGAACTTATTTACGTACTTTTGTGTTTATTTTGATGTCTTGAAGAAAGGTTGGCTAGAAGGTTGTAGGAAGATCATTGGCTTTGATGAGTGCTTTATAAAAGGACAATGCAAGGATGAATTATTGGTTGTTGTAGGAAGAAATGGGAACCAATAGATGTTTCCTATTGCATGGGCTATTGTACACGATGAGACCAAACATTCATGAAGCTGGTTCATTAGACACTTAATTGAAGATCTGCAACTGGGATATGGTCAAGGTTTAACAGTTATGTCAAACATGCAGAAGGTAAATATTTTGCTATTCTTGCTTATTAACAATAGTACCTTTTTTTTTTGTTTTAATTCCTGATGTTTTATTCTGCCTATATTTTTATGTAGGGATTTTTGGCAGCTGTGAAGGTCTTGCTGCCCGATGCAGAAGTCAGGATGTGTGCGAGGCACATATGGTCCAATTGGTCAAAGAAATAGAGGGGTGAAGAAAGAAGAAAGCAATTCTAGAAGATTTCAATGGCAACCTATGTGTTTAAATACAACAAATAAGTTGAGAAAATGACTCACAGAATATATATGAAGACATGATGAAGTATCCAAGGGAGGCATGGCGTAGACCTTTCTTCCAAGAACATTTCAGGTGTGACATAGTAGAGAATAACATGTATAAGACTTTTAATTCATGGATATTGGCTGCTAGGTACAAGAGTGTTATTACCATGCTAGAAGAAATTAGGCATAAGATCATGGCTAGATATGCTGATATGATTAGGTTTGCTGAGACATGGATTTCAGATATCTCACCTATGCCTAGGCTAATAGTAGAAGAGAACAAGGAGTTAGATAGACATTGCACAGATGGATTTGAAATCAAACAGAAAGAGTTAAGGTTTGTAGTAAATACTACATTCAATACCTGCACTCGTAGGTTGTGGAAGTTGAGAGGCATCCCATGTGAATATACAGTGTATGCATATTATTACTTATAGCAGGATCCGGATGAACATGTGGAGCACTGGTACAAAAAGGATAAATTTTTAAGGCTTAATGGAACTTCTTTATGCCAATTCATAACTTAGAAATGTGGCCATTGAGTAACAATCCTCCAATTGAACCATCAACACCAAAGCCAATGCCAGGCAGACCCAAAAGAATAGAAGAAAGGCCAAGAATGAACCAGCAAAAAAAAGGGCAAGCTGTCCAAAAAAAGAGTTAAAATGACTTGTTCACAATGTCATCAACTTGGCCACAACAAAAAGGATGTCCAACAAGGGTATCAACTTCACTGCATTTTTGTAAATTCACTGCATGTTAACTTCACTGTATTTTCTTGAACCTCACAGCATTTTTTGTAACTTCACTACATTTCTGTAACTTCAATACTTGTTCATTGCACTTTTTTATTTTAGAGTGGCCCTGGAGAGTCTTCAGCTACTGGTGGCAGGGGCATAGGAAGGGGTAGAGGAAGGGGCAATGCTACATCAACTGGTGCAACTGCTGGGGGAAGTGGCAATGGTACCCAAACAAATGAAACTACTGGAGGAATGGGTAGAGGAAAGGCGAGTAGTACAACAATTAGACCTACCGGGGATGTATTCCCAAATACTATTCCTCAAACTGCTCCTAGAGGAAGGGGTACTATACCAAGAGGAAGAGGAACTTTAACTAGTGTGAAAATGGGATCTTCACCTGTTGCTAGATAAAAAAGGCCAAGACATGTTGGATTTAGATGCTGCACTAACCCGGAGACTGGAAGAACAGTCCTCAATATAAGTACAGTTCACAAATTTAGTTCTGTTACTCTTTCACTTTTTCCTGTCTAATATTACTGACTTTATACATTTTCAGCCCGGTACTACTGGTGAAAGAGTTATCAACCACGGGAGTAGGTTGAGTAGTACTACAAATGTGCAATCAAGTGATGGAATTAGGCTACCAGGACTAAGATGGAATGGACGAGATGCAATTACTACTTCCCAACTTAAGCAAATGATTTCAAGTCGAAGAAACAAAGTTGGACAACCCACAAATCAACAACCACCACCAAAAAGTTGCAACTCAAGTGATCATGGATAAATTTGCCAAGAAATAGCTTCAGTGACTTGATTTTGTAGTTAACAGTCTTTAGTTTGCAGCAATTTGTACTGTAATAGCAATATGGATTCTACAGTGACTTGGATTACAGCAAGTAGTTTTCAATGACTTTCCAAGAACCTACTGTATTTTGTTGAACCTCATTTTACCATTATGGTTTGACTACTTGTAATGTGCTGTACTTTTTAAAATTTGTAGAACCTATTTAGAATATGTGATTTTATTCCCTTTTGTTATTATGTTTGACGTCGTTATCTATGGTTAAAAAATGTATCTGACAAGTTGTTTACAGCTTCTACAACAGGCTATGAGCAGGTTATATCTTGAATTTTCTATTGAAATTTTTTGATGTTTGGATTACACAATCCCAGTTTGTTACCAATTTCTTACCATTTAGTTGCATTACCTAAACGCTAGAATCAATAGGCACAAACTGAGAATAAGCACAAAACATTCATGGTATTACCAGCTTCTACAAGAGGCACGAAATGAGAATTCCAACAACTGTTTCTTAGAACCAATTCGACCAAAATATGATTCAATTATTATATATTACATCAACAACTAAATATATTGTAAACATCCTACAGCAACTTGTTACATAAATTACACAAGAGCAGCCAAACAACATAAGGCAACAACTACCAGAAAGCTCTCAAACACTAAGACAACTAACAACCGTCCCACTTTTACACTATCAATCACCTTCAGCCACTTTTACACTATCAACCATATGAAGTAGTTACATCCTCCTTTGTCCTTTAAAACATATCCAACTAAATCAATTTTAAAAACTGCAAATTCGTACCAATATTAAGATCAAAGAAACAGAAAAGATTACCAAAATATATACTTACTACATCATTTTTGCAACAAAATACCTTCTTCCTGGATTTGCCGAACTCCATGAGATTTTCAACACATATGCCCGACCACATCGTCACGAATCAGTCCTCTCTGAATTTTCAGACATTGTCAAGCAACAAACTGAGATAGAGAAGATGTGAAGAAAGCTTCAACTGAAATCAAAGAAGGAGGATGGGGGTCTTTCAAATTGGAGAATTTTTTAAAATTTTGCCAGAGAAATTCTAATTGAAGAAGAGGAATTAGGGCTTAGAGAAGAAGAAGAAAACGGAAAAGGGGTTAATATAACACGGGGTTTAGGATTTTTACCGTTGGAATAGTTCAGTCAGACTATATTTTTACATTCACGCATTCATTATATGTGATTCACATGCAAAATGCCTCATGGGATTTTAATATTTAAATGGCACATTAAAAGGTTGGTTAAAGTGTTTAAATGAAATCGACTAAAGAATAAGTAGTAAAGTAGAAAGAGATCTCAGCTTTAGGGGGCTGTCGATGTATTTGGCCTTAATTAAAAGATATTTTACTTAAATTATTATTTGAAACAGAAAGCAAATTTCTACTGTTTAAGTACGATAAAGATTCTTTTGTTTTTATATGTTTCTAGAATTGAACAATGAATAATTAAAATTGTTTGTTTTTTCGACAGCTGAATGTGTAAATTTATTTTAATTTAAGAATTAATAAATATAGGATTTACATAAATTTATGATATTATGATATTCACAAATATTAAAGAATATTAATTTATAAGGTGTTGTATGAATTGTTTCTTTGATAGAATCACAATATGGAACTAGCATGATTGCATGCGGTAGTTGAAGCTGGCGGTGGTCATATGATGGTGGTAAGGTGGTGGTTGGTGGAGGAGGCTGACAATGTATTGTGGTGTCTCGTGATGTGATGGTTATGTAATTGTAGCAATTAAATGCGTCATGGTAGCTCGAAGTGGTGGTGGTGTCTGGCGATGAGGTTGTTGGTGATAGTAATTGCGTGATCGGGGTTAGTGGTAGAGATGGTTGGTGGTGATAACTAGTGGTGGCGGTAGTTGGTGACGATAATTATGGGAGGCTTGGTAGGTAGTAGAGGTGGTTAATGGTCAGGGCAGGCGGCTCGACATAATATGGGTCCTAAGGCGAAAATAAAAAGTGAGGCCTTAATATTTTTTAATTTTTTACTCTTATAATTTATCAAAATCTAAAGAAGTTATAATCAGTTTAATTATTGGTAATGTCTAACCAATTTGTTTAATCTCTCTTGTGTTATCATGTTGAATTTTATTAATTTAGTTTTGAAAAACTTTTTTAACCGAGACAACTGCTATAGAAATTGTTATCGGTAATTGAATTAACACTTTTTACCTGATTGAGTTTGCCAATTAGAGTATTCTTTTTGCTTATACAGTTTCTCTTAGCATTTTTAAATCTAAATATATGTTGAAACAAATAATACTGTAGTAACTATTATGTTTCAAGAGTCATTCAATGTTAAGGACGAACTTTAATAGTTACTTATCAACGTAGCTTGAAAAATGCCTTCAAAAGCACTCAAATAATTAAGAAAATTGTTCTAAACTAACATTGTAAGAAGATTGATTTAAATTGGGACGAATTAGAGACAGGAAATAACTAATAGCTACAATTTAAGATGTGTAAAACTTTTAGCTATAACTATTTTAACCAAATGATTTAAAAATTCTTTCAATAGTGCATAATTATAAAATATTATATATATTATTTATAGATTTTGGGGCCCTAAGTATTTTGGGGGCCTAAGGACATTGCCTTAGTGGCCTTAGGCTCCAGCTGGGCCTAGGTCAGGGGTGAAACAATAGGCCTGAGTATAAGTTCGGCAGAACCTATAAGCTTTGACCCTATACATATATTTGTATTAATTTTTTTTTAATATGTATATATAAGTTATCCATAACCCAATAAGATATTTTTTCTATAGTTTAGAACCCATAAATTTAAAATCGTAACTTTGCCTCTATTAATGATCGCAACTAGTGGTGGAGATAGGTGGTGATAGTGATTGATGGTGAAGGCAGTTTGGCGATGGTGAAGGCAATTTGGCGATGATAATGGAGGTCGACGGTGATAATAAATATAGCAATGAGTAGTTAAGTTCCCAGAAATATATAGGGGAATCTCTTAATGATTTTTAGATTTTATATCCTCCCTTCGTTCACTTTTAGTATAGTAGATAAGTAAAAGTGTAATATATTTTTAGTATAGTAGACAAATAAAAATAAACAAAGGGAGTGTATCTGAACATCCATACCTATTAGTAAAATATATGATTATGAAAGAATAACAATTTAATGCACTTAATAGCTGAGATTTGAACAATTCAGATCTAAATTTGCATTAAGTGCAGACAAATAGAACCTAAAGAAATATAATCATCAGAAAAGATGTAAGGACCAGTTTGGCTGGACTTCTAAATCTGCTTATTATCAAATTACTTCTTTTAAGGTGGAGTTTCAAAGTAATTCAACTAATTCACATATTTCCGTTGGTTATGCAGTTGTGGTAATATGAAAACGAAAAAGAAAAAGAACATAAGTATAAATTTTTCAATCTCCTTGATCCTAGATCCTCAACCTCAAAAATCAAATCTAGATATGAAGAAGGATAGAGGGTCAACCCCAATTTTCCGACCAAGACAATCAAAGATAGCCGGCGGGGGCGCGACTTATGTCCGTGGCTCTATGCCCGACTATGCCGAGGTGTGATACCAAGAGAGCCATCGCAACCACTGATCTATCCATTGGCCTAGAAGAGTGCCCTCCTCTATCTCTCGTTCACCATCGAACACCAGCTCGTCTGGAAAGAGCCCTATCGAAACCTGCCATTGGCCTTGGGATTTTTCTATTATTAAAAAATGCATATGTTATTCTCTACTTTTATATAAGGCTTGCATACGGGAGTTTTCCCCCACATTAATGTATTGGTTTACCTTATCAAATAAAGGAGAAGGAAATGCAGAAACTTCTCTGCCATTAATAAATGAATATCATAATATTTTCAAAATTATGAATCTACGAAAGGAGAAAAACTCGTCTACAGCTTACATTTTGTTAAGTTGCTATTACTAACAGAACCTTTTCCTATCTCTTCTATGCTTTGTGTACAACCAATTTCCTGGTGGATTCTCATTGAATCTGAAATGACTAGGAACCTTTTTCCTATGTTACAATGAAAAGAATCAAATTTGAATCTACATCCAAGAGTTAGAGTTTAGTAAAAAAACCAGTTAAGCTTCCAATGTACAGTTACCGTGGCATAATTGCTGTCGATGGTGAATGCCGAGACCATGAAAGACATTGTGCCAAGTCGAGTCCATCATGTTGGCTCGCAAATGCGTACCTAAATTTCCATTATTAGACGCAGTCATGATCACCTGACAGCAACAAAATTCAAGTGATGCATTGGATACCAACAGGTTGTTTGCGTCATCCAAAAGCCTGGAAAATAATGTGTACCAGCTTCCTCTGTGCAATGAATTTCCAGGTTCAAAAGAGCCTCGACGTCGGACTTCCTTTTCTGAATCCAGATAATGCCAGAGCACTATAATAGTGTCGGGAGGCTTCTGGCCTGTCTTTGAACGAGTGTCTTCAGTTAACACTGTTAACCGACGGAGAAACCATACGACACCAGAATTCTCTCAAGGAACACAACGAAATCATTCCTATTTACTCCACACCCTTCTTTGTTTTTAAATTAATTCCTTTTGCTTTCTCCATTTCAGCCTCCTTCTGAACTTTCTTCTTTTCCAATTCAGCCTGTTTCTTGTTCTCGTCGTGGGCTTTGCGGAACAACCGCACAAAATTTAAGAGCGTTGCCGCGACTGCACAGATTATCACCCAGATACCAATCAGAAAAGCATTAGCACCTAAAAATGTTAAACACTCGCTTGAACATACCAATGACAACATTGAGGCGCAAGTGAAGCATAGGAAGACAAACACAAGAGACAGTAAATGCATATCAAATTGAAGTGCAGTGCACAACATAAACACACTTGTTGAGTAAATCAATCACATGTAATAATAAGCAGGTGGTACAACCTCCCTGAAATGACGGAGGACCAATATTAAACCAACCAAAAAGAAAAAATCACAGGAAAATACACAAACCTCCACATAGGAATATCAAAGATAATGCTGACTTCAAGAGGAATATAATGTCAATCAACGAAAGAAACTGTGGCAAGTACAGCAGAAAACCTAAAAGATTGGCATTTTAACTTCTTTAACTAAAACGACAGTTAGTCTTATGTGTCCAATCAGAAGAAACTAAAATAGGAAAAAATCTAGCCAGAAAGTAAGTAATTGTTGAAGGTCAGGCTGTATAAAACTGCTGATTGTAATTGGCGTCTTGTATTAAATTGTACGAGAGAGTGAAATTCGTAGATGTCCACATACAAAATAGCCAATAGCCTCATGGATCCCTGCCTTCATTTTCTTTAGACCAAAGATTTTTCTTTCACTGAAATACCAATCTCTGCCAACAGGATTTATTTAACCGTTTTAGGCAAGATACTATGTATACTATTGTTAAAGAATTACAGTTCAATAGCATAGTAAGAACCAAGTAAATCTTTTAAGGAAAGAGGATCGCCAATTTGTTCAAGATGTTATCTGTGTGGACAAGATGCAGAGATAATTAGCCATCTGTTTTTGCATTGCAGATTAACTAGCTAATTGTGGGAGTTATTCATCAACCTTAGGGGTATTAGATGGACAATGCCAGGAAGAACTTGAGAACTTTTGTCTAGTTGGAACACTAGGGGAAGCTCTACATCTAACAAAGACAGATGGAAAGTTGTCCCAGCAGCTATTTGGTGGACTGTTTGGAAATAGAGGAATTCAAGATGCTTTGAAGATACAAGTAGCTCTATACAGAATATCAAGATGAATTGTGTATTCTTTTTAGTTTTTGGTGTAAACAAGAATAGATAGATGATCAGGATTCAACCTTAGAAGTTTTAGGCTCCTTGTAAGAAGAGCAAGGGTTTTTGGTTTCTGCCTTTTGTTTTAGCCCTTCAAAATGTAAATTTTGGTTTCCAGTACAAACTCTGTGCTGATGATTTAAAAAATATATTGGATATATTACCAAAAAAAAAAAAAAATGACTTCCCTGTTCAACTTCTTGCTTTTGCTGAAGTTTTTGATGAATAAGTGTTTGTTGACGTAGCTTCCAGTATACAACAACAACAAAAACATATCCAGTGTAATCTCACAGTGGAGTCTGGGGAGGGTAGAGTGTACGCAGACTTTACCCCTACGTAGCTTCCAATATAATTAGTTTAATATGTGCGTTAAGAATTACAAAATGATAATATGGCAAGAGCCCATTCCTCGTATATGTAGGAAAAGTTTAGAATCGCTATAATTGTGTAAATACAACTAGGACGTACTAGGAATTAGTTTCCTTTTAAGATCACTTGTCAACACTATATAAACCCAACATGCTTGAGGAAAGATCAAGCAATTCATTCTCAAATCTTCTTCCTTTACAATGTGATTCCGTATACATGCTTAAAATCACACACATCTACGTTCATTTTCTCAAGCTACACATATTTTACACTACCAAGCAGTTGATGATCTTATATTACACCACTTCTCCTATAAAAGCCCTTTAGAAAAAAGGAAAAACGCAAAATATACACTGAAATTGGTTATAGTAGTTGGTATCAATAAATTGAATCTCTAAATTGGAAAAGAAGATCCACTATAATTGGAAATTTTTCTTACACAAAGAGCTACATAATCTCAATGTTTAATCACAAAATGTTTTTATTTTTTAATGTGCCTTTTCACATTTTAAAAATGAGGGAGCATGTTGTTAGGTGACACCAGTTTATAGTTTCATCAACTCTTCGTTTCTGATTGTCAAAGAAGTTGAAGTGTCACAAAATAACTAGTCATATTAGCTTTAATTAACTAGAAGGACAGCTTTAGATCTATCTCCACTTATGTCCTAAATGGTCTGCCAGAGCCCTAGACAGAGCAACCTTAACAAGAATATATATACTAGATCAACCCAGTCTGAAAACTTTGCGTACACTCCAGACCTGTCACAGCACTAACCTAAATCCAGACATATCTTCTCAACAACACGACTGGGTAAATTAGGATGGTTTCTATATCCTAGTAGATTAGCAGTACGCAACCTGTAAGGCACCTCCTATTACAATGTTCTTGTGGTTAGTATTGTAATTCTGAAGGACATTCATTAGCTCAAAACTCTTCGTGCAGACCACTTCCATAAGCTAAATTTGTCAACACAGACAAGGAGGGAATAAAATATGCTACCTTGCTCAAACGGACAGCGGGCAGGATCCTCACCAAAATATAGTGCCAGTGCATCTGCATTTCTGCCCTGTGCATCAATTACAGCAGTAAGACATATGAGCCACTGATAAAATGATTTGGTAATATAATGAGAAATAGAAATAAATTGCAGACGACATTACCGCCAAAGAATACAACTCCTTCACAGAGCCCACCTCTAATTCAGCCACTTCGATGAATTCTTTTAAATTCTGATATGTCATATTAAAATAGAACAACTCATAAGGACCAACAAAGGATGCATTTTACGTCTTTCAAGGAGATTAATATGGAAACGTCTAGTATAGTATCTGATCAACCCTTGTTAAATGAGTGAAAATTCAGGAAAGCAGGAATATGAAAAAAGTTAAAGCCATTCAATTTCATTTGAGGCCAAATAGTGCTAGTCCATCTTAATGCAGCTGCAGCTTTAAACAGGAAAGAAGCTAAAACTGTTTTTCTTTTTAGCAAACAAG
Organism: Nicotiana obtusifolia; assembly: GCA_002018475.1. Classification (NCBI taxonomy): domain Eukaryota; kingdom Viridiplantae; phylum Streptophyta; class Magnoliopsida; order Solanales; family Solanaceae; genus Nicotiana; species Nicotiana obtusifolia. The sequence continues at coordinate 41,676 of MCJB01011686.1, forward strand.
TAGGAGGGAGATGAACATTATGTTTCTGTTATCTTCTAAGCCAAATCATCCAAAAGCAAGATTGTACTTACCACAGAAATATTGTACTCTGTCTGTACAAGAACCTTAATTATTAATAGAGGAAATAGAAAAAATGACAAAATGGTTACTTATGTTTGAGGGTAGGTCCAAAATGGCCCATTAAATATACTCCTGAGCAGCTTTGGTCCTCTAAGTTCGCTAAAAGTGAACACTTTTGGTTTATATCAAATATTTAACAAACTCTGGTTGGTGGATATAACAGGAACAGTAAAAAGAGAAGGATTTAGGCGCATTCATCAAATCAGCACGTCATCAGTATATCTTTCTTTTCTCTTATTTATCACATTGAGCTCTATATGAAATGCCAACCTTTTTGCTTGATTAGCTTTATGCATGAAGTTTAGTCCTACTTATCAAAAAAAAGGAAAAGTGCCATAAATACCCTCTACTATTTTTTATTATTTAAATGTGTCCCCCGTTATACTATCCGTCCACATTTACCCTTACCGTTAGACAAAGTTCTAAATTTGCCCTCATTTTTAATGGTTGGACATGTGGAGATTTCTAATCAAAAGAACCAAGCATTGATTAAAAACCAGCCCCATTAATCTAACCCATAACCCGACCCGACAGCATTCCCATTAAAGCAGATTAGGGTTCACAAGAAAGCACATTTCGATGTAAGGAACCTCACAACGATCTACCAGAGGACGATGCGGGGAGCTGAGAAGAATTCCCAAATGAAGAATTAGAAGATTCAGAACTAGGAAAATGAGCTTCATTCCCATGGAATAAATCACCATCTTGACAACTCTCGACTCTTCTATGAAACTCCTCAATGTCAAAATCCATTTCCACATTCTCAACTTAGTTAACGTTCAAACTGTTACGCTCATCATCCTCATAGTTCCGACCAAACAAACACCACCATCCTCTGTTCTTTATAGCCTCCACCAAATCCATTCTTCCAGCTTTTTCCAAATTTTTTCTTGTTGGAAAAGCATTTGGGTTCTCAGATATCTCAATGAAAGCCAAAAATCTCCTCTTCCAGCTCCAAATCACCTTCGCTCCCCGACCTTTTCCTACACCAGCAATATGCACTGTCCTCAGCTCTTTCCTTGCCAAGCTTAAAAACCAAAAAGAACATATTTCTTGGTTAAAAATCGCAGCTTTTCTGCTACAGTGAAGTCCTTTTCGGGGGTTATAATGGGAATGTGGGTCGGGTCGGGTCGGGTTAATGGTTAGAGTAATGGGGCTGGGTTTTTAATCTATGGGGTGGTCTTTTTATTAGAAGCGATAGATGGATAGTATAACAGGGGACACATTTAGAAACTAAAAGATAGTAGAGGGGTAGGTTTGTTCCTTTTTCGTTAAAAAAGAGAATCACGAAGTCAGTCCTTACAGAGAGCGAGATAGAGTGGGGAGGGGACAATATACAAAAGAAAAGAAAAAGGCCTTGCAGTTCCAATTAGAGCCAGCAAAAGGACAAATGGCAACAAAGGGTATAACTTCAATCCAAATATTTGATTCTAGAGGCAAAGGTTGTAACTGGAGGTCATTCAAGAGATGTCCTAAACAAGCAATAACATCTTAAACTCAGATGAAAGAACAAAAAAGTTTAGCCCTCCTAACATGATCTGGGAGGTGTTGCACATATGCACACATAAAATACTGAGACATCGTTTATGAAGGACTTACAATCTCCATCATACCTTACAAAAAGTTTCAGACACAGGGCCATCAGTCTGAGATGCCTCCAGTTCCTTCTTTACTTTTTCCAGTCCATTGATGATTGCTTGCATTTCTTCAGCCAAAGACTTCAACTGAATCTGCAAGGTGAAACTATTTTCTAACTTATCCTAATTAAATATAAAAGGAATTATCGCAAGAAAGAGATAGATAAATAACCTTTGATGCAGCTTCCACACTAGCAAGATCTTCATAGAAGTCTAAAAAAGCTGGTGACTTGGAAGCAAGAACCTGAGAAAAAAGAGATATTATCAACAAAGGCAACAATATATGTTAACACCTAATTTTAGAGAGGAGGGTTAAGAGCCACGAAGAAATGGGATAGGATATCTAAGTAAAAGAGTAAATGAAAAAGAAAGAGATTATCAGTCACAAAAATGTCCAGGCAACAGAGCTAAGAAGCATTACATGCCGATAGAACAAAACAACAAGAATGGCAAGTCAAATCACACCAAAAAATATTATGGTATATCACAATTGTATACGGTAGAAGACAAGTGACCTTTTACCATATATGAGAAATTATTTTTACATCAAGTTATGCCCACAGTTAATCACTCCAGCAAACATCAATCATCACACGATCACATGATATTCAAGAAATGAATAATACGAGCTTCGTGTCTCCAAAATATGCTTTCTTGGAACTTCTTTAGAGTTTGGTCGTACCTAGGTATCAGACGGAACTTCTTTCTAACACTGTACCTATCCATAAATGAAAATCCAATGTCCCATTGTAGCATTAATTACATTCGAGCTCCACTGCAGTGCATTTTCAGAATTCAGAACTGAAGGTATCAGACTGAGGCCACTGCTATATGCCTGCAGAAAGAACCGGTCACATCCAAGTTGAACCAGAAAAAGTTTTGGTTGACTAACTAGATCGATTTGGTCTGTTATCCTGAAATTAACTGTTCATCAAGTTTCTAATCACATCTCAGTTTCTTTCACGAGTCCCATTTTATAAACTCCTCACCATCTAAGAACAGATGTGTACGTCTTTAAACTACTTGCCATCTATGAATAAGCAAGGTTTGTACGCTCAATATGCAATAGTTTGGAGTGTCTGGTTTGTCTCTAACCAATGCAATGCTTTATCCGTTTCAGCCAATCCACTATAACAATAGCAAATCTTCAATTAACAAGTTCATGAAGGCCATCATTTCTGTACCATGTCATCTTCATCTATTTGAGCTCCAAAGCAAGTTCATCACAATTTTTACACAATTTGCATATTTGTAGCTCCTGAGCAAGAAAAAAAACAAAAAGAAATCCCCTGATGCTGTCCACAGAATCCCCAAGATAAAGTAAGTTTAACAATCATATGGACTTTTGAGGTTTGATGGATTTTATTTGTAGAGAGAAAGTCGAGTCTGTTACCGGAAGTCAGGAAACTGGTTGGCTGGAGATTATAGAATGTTGACCTAATCGGAGGAACTCCAGGAATTCAGCCAGAAATAGAAGGGGGTTCGAGTAGTGAAGAAAGAAGGGAGAGAGAACTGTAATCTGATTCAGCAATATATAAACTGTGAAGTTGCATTTATAGCTAAAGCTTGAGAATTATGCTTTAGCATGTAATGTATCTAATTACAGTACTTATTGAGTACATGCTAAAGCATAGTTCTCAAGCTTTAGCTATAAATGGTATCAAATCCAGCTTTAGCATTCCTCCCCTCATGAGCTAGCTTTTTTAGGTTGAGTCAGGGCGAAGGTCCATATCTTTCCATGGTATCAGATCCAGGTCCGTCCCTGTTTGGGCCCCCACGTTATCTTGTCCACGCTCCAGTTGGCGGTCTACGCATACAAGGGAGTGTTGGGTAGGTTAGAGTCATACATTGGTTGAGAAAACTTTTAACCGTAGAAGCTACCGCAATTTCTGTCGCACATCTTAAAAATTGTACCCAATTTGTTCCCAAAAATTCTCGTTTTTGGGGCCCATATCTGCAGTACTTTCAGAACATAGAACATTTGGCAATTCCACATGCACCCAAATTATCCTCTCGAGATAAGTTTTTGCATAGTGTTGCCAAACAGTCAACCGGTGCAAAGGAAATCTTTCAGAAAATATTGAAGAAGATTTAAAACAGGCAGTGTGTTCATGAGGTAGTGTATACTGATGACTGTATGAACCAGAGAGACCATTTTCCAGAGAACAGCTAATAAGAAAGAGGGGGAAGTATTAACTCAAGTAGCTTTCCTTGGGAACAGAAAAAATGAAATTGAGAGTAATCCACACCTTACAAAGATAATGCATGAGAGTCATCCTGTTGTTAGTAGCACGTGTATCAGTGAGTTTTGAAAGACTGTCCAGTTTAAATCCAACGGCAGAACCTGGAGTAAGAATGTACAGGGAACTCAGTCTCAAAATTCGATATACTTCTGCCTGACCACATAGAAATATAACATCCTTAGTTTGTAGTCAGGTCCTTCTTAAGTTCCACCAGAACTACTTTAGCCACATAAGATGAGTGCAATATGTGCTAATTGCAAAATATAGTACCAAGAAACCAAAAATGTCGGTGCTTATACTCCAAAGAGCAACTATCATTTCTGAATCAAAATATATGCTTCTGTTCTCCAGATATCCAAAATGGAAAACTGATCTAGGTCGGGAAAAGATCAATCAGTAAGCCATTTAGTAGGCTTGGAAATTCAAGCAACAAGTATTATTCAATCTAATAATTGAAGTCCATGAAGGTATAAGTCAAGCCAGACACCTAATCGCTGTGTTACTCGGACTCTCCAAAAGTGTTGCCGCACCCGTGTCGGATCCTTCAAAAATGCACAAAATTTGGAGAAACCGACACGCATCCAACAACATTTTTGAAGAGCCCAAGTAACATAGCCTAATCGTACGTGGTAATTGGGTCTGTTAGGTACCAATTTAAAGCTCAGAGTTATCTATCTAAAGAAATATTTTACTCAGAACTCTTTTCAAAATTTCTTGGTAACAGAAGGATTCTGTAACTCTGCTTATTGATAAAATTTTAAATTTATTCAGATTTTTCTTTTCTAAAATTAGCAGAAACATGATGAAACCAGTGGCAGAGACACACTGCTCCAAGGGGTGTCGATTGACAACCCTTTGTCCAAAAATTACACTGTTTAGATGTGTAATTTTTTTAATGTACATATACCATGTGATGAATCCCCTTGACTTCTTCGTGTATTTACTTCTTTAAATTTTGACTAATATCCTGGCTCCGCTACTCGATGAAACTTGTGACTTCCCTTTATGAATTGTTTACATAATATGAGAAGCCAACCACCATTTCTTGGGTCAAAGCCCATATTCTACTTATCTAGATAGAAAATTCGTTATTCTACTTCTTGTTCATGGCAAGGTCAAGCAATCGTTGTTATCAACTTCAGCTATTATATACAAATTAGATGTCTTCGGTTCCAGATTTGCAGCAATTACATTAACCATACATGTAGAATATCAAATTTCGGTTTTAGTTCGCATTTAAGATAGCTGAAGGACTGTAAAACCTCTGTGACAAGGATGGACATCAATGGTTAAAAAATAAAATGCATGTAATAACTATAGACAAGGACAGAGGTAGGATACCTCTGGCAGTTCCCTGATTCAATGTGTTCCCTAGATACAATATTTTCTTCATAATTTCCTTCAATTTGAGAGAGTTCCGGGCCTGCCACAAGCGAAGTAACTCATGCAAAGGCTCAGATAGAAATGGAACAAACAAAGAAGAGATACAAAAACTGTAAAAGTACCTCTTCACTAGCAGAGTTCACGGTGTTTAAGCTTTTCTTGAAGTCTGAGACCTGAGATGAAGCTAAATTCAGATGTCCACAAGAATACTTCAGCCAGGATCTCTAGATGTACACATACCTGAGAGCTGAACTGAATCTTGAAGAGAAAAACTCTTAATTTTGACTCCACTCGTGGCACCTTCATCAGCTCTAAAAAGAACTGAAAGACAAAAGGTAAAATCAGGAAAGCCACTGATGCATTGGAATCTGAGCTAAAAGGTACTGCAAAACCAGGCAAAGTGTCAGCTGCTTTTCCAATCTTTAAACGTACAAGATCATGGATGGTAGGAAAAATTTTTAGAAGAATTTCCCCAAACTAATAACAGAACAAGGGAATAATTTCATAAATCAGTCAGACGTAAATCAGTCTACAATAATATCATGGGAAGAAGATCCAATAAGATTCAAGCTATCTTGAATATCTGTTACAACCAAGGACCTCTTAAGTAAGGTTGCAAAATAATTGAGAAACAGAACATGCTCAAATTCAATTGTTGCAGGCTTGCTAAAAGCTTGAGCTCAAGCATTTTATTACTCAACTGAAAAATTCACGAGCTCGGCTCAATAAGAGTATTCATATTAATAATTCTATATGTATCCATTGTGTTAGTTCTTTTAGCTAAGCATAAACTCAATGTATCCATCGTGCTAGTTCTTTTAATGAACCCCGATGCAGAAAGCGCCAAGGACCTTATCCCAAAAAAAAAAACAAAAAAAAAAAAAAAACTAAACATACACTCAGATCACGAAACAGAAGATAGGTCCAAGATGTTTACTCATGTTAAAATAGATAACAACAATGACAGCAAATTTATGAGAAATATAACACGGAAGAAAGAAATATGCGGAATGCGCGAAGACAAGTGTATGTTGTGTTGGATCCTTTAATATCAACACTTTACATAGCCATGTTCCCACGTTGTGGGATGCTAACAGTAAGTATAGCTATATACAACTTAACTATGTACATTAATTATCTAATACTCCCCGTCAAGCAGTGCATACAAGTTTTATGTACCCGGCTTGTTACATATGTAGCTGATTCAAGAACCAGTAAGGAGTTTGGTGACAATATCTACAAGCTGATCATTTGACTTCAAATTTTGTGACAACGATACCTGAGAGTATCGATCTCACTCATAAAACCTGGATGCGATGCAATATGCACAAACTTCAATTCTTTGAGTAAATGTTTGATCGAAATTAGTCCCAAAGTTGCCACAACCATTGCCTATTCTGCTTCTACAATAAATTGAGCAACCACATTCTGTTTCTCGCCTTTTCAAGACATAAATTACCTCTAATGAAAATACACTATTTCTATCAGAAGGTGATCTCGCCCAATCTGCAATTTGTATATCCAACAATCTGCTCATACCCTTGATCATCGAAAACTAGTCCGTTCTTTGCTTATTCTATGCTGATTCTATGGGTTGAAGCATATGGACAAATGTATCCCAAATTCACATTGAATACGAATTCCGATAAGTTTATGAAATCCAATTGAGTTTTAGCATATGCGTGATTGCCATCTCCTATTTTGAACTAAATCAAGTATTTGCTAGACCATTTTTGCAACAAAAAAATTATGTTTTAAGACATATCAAAAGTGTAATACGTTACATGTGTTCTTTTAATATGAAACTAATGAAGTTCATTTATAAATAAAGGTAGCATTTAAAATGGTGTATTCATGTTTATGGACAATCCATGTGACATTGGGATACAGTTGCCGTATTCTTCGATACATACAAAATCCCAGAATAAGTTCCATCCTCTGTTTCTAGTGAAAAACATAAAAATGCCTAACAAACACTCAATCTAATGAAGAAGTAAACTTAAGAAAGACTATGTACCTAGACTCCTCATGAATTTCCCAATTCATATATTAAAGTTCATTTGCAATTAGGTGTCTACAGGATCTATTCTAAGTTGGAAAAGAACTAGTCTGAGCTGAACTTTCTTTTTGATAGTTAAAAGAAATTCTTGGAAAAGAACTATTATGAGCTGAACGTTCTTTTGAAAAATTAAAATAGATTCATTAAGTTGAAATTGCATATGAGCCCTGTTACACCTTTTTATCCCTCACCAACCTACATCTCTTTATCTTCAGCTATAAGATGAAACAGAAGAGCCGTCTGAGGTACTTCCTGCTATTTGATAGTACAAGAAACTTTTTTGTTTGCGTGAGTGCGCTAATTTGACAGGTCACAGTAAACTGGAAGTTAAACTACTCATCTAACGTCCAATCATCATATACAAACTTACGCACTACATTGGATATTACTGCAACACTAAACTCAACTATTTCCCTGTTCTCCAATTTTTGGTTCGTAAATGCATCTATGACAACTTATAACAGTAGAGAGAAATAAAACCTGCAAATGAATATATTATCAAATCTACTAACCTGTTCACACTTTCCCAGAAGCTCTTTGTCACCGGTGTAACCCTGAGCAGTTATAATAGCAAGAGATAATTAAAAACAAAAACACTTTGCGGAAAGATCAACCCAAAGAGAGGAGACAGAGAGGAGCCAAGAAATAAAGGTTCTTTAGGATATATAGAACAAGAAAGTATCAGCTAATAGAATAAGAGCTTCAGACTGGCTTGCTTCACCTTGAGAAGATCCATCTCATCTTTTGTAGGACAAAACTTTATAAGATTCTCCACCTGATCAGCATCTAAAATTGACTCATCCATTGCCAGCACAGCTGCCTGTAAGCCGCATAGATAAACGTTGTTACTGGGTAACAACATAGGAAACAAAATACCTAGTGAACAGCGTCCAGACTAGCAACAATATTCAAGAAAAAAGAGAATCACTCAGGTCTAAAAATAGATAGCGATTTGTTAAAGGTGTATACTTAAAATAAAATATAGAATAAATAAGGCCCAAGGTCTGCTGGGTTTTAAGCAGAAAGCGTAATTCAAAGTGAAGGATTCAGTGAAGAAAGACACAAATGAAAGAAGAAAATTAAAAGATACTGCAAGAGAAAATAATGACGAAACAAACAACAATTGTATGGATTATGGACTTAAAACCCATATAAATCAAGTTCGGAAACTGCTTCAAAATTTCGGATACAGATGTAAAGATATACTAGCTTTTAAGATTCTAAATTAGGTCTAGTGACTAGCTTTCTTATTTCAAAATTTTAATTTCCTATTCCTAATCAATAACAAATTCATCCATAACATTTCATTAAAATAATATCACTTAACTAGCTATATTTATTGTTTAGTGTCAGAACTCTTCAAGATAGAGTCCAAGTAGAACAAGTTGCATGCCTTAGCTTTTTGGTGAATTTATTGAAGCATCATTTAGGAAACGCGAACTGCTTGCACTACTCCTAGATTTTGGGTTTAAGCACGCGTCAATTGAGTCTTTAACAACACTCTAAAACAAGCTTTGGGTGCAAGGTTCACGAGAAAGAAATGGCTTCAGAAAAAGTAATTGCAAGCTTTACTAGACCAAGGCTGGATTTGAAAAAGTGGTTTGATCAGACATTGATCATTTAAGATAGATCTCAGCAGTTACTCTCTTTTTTCCCTGTAAAAGCCTAGTCTGGGTGTTATGGACCCATGAAGCATTCCTGCCAGTAATTTCTTTTCTTTTCCCTGCTTTAATATATGCATTCTAGCCTTTGTTTGTATATGTATTCTAGCCTCTTGACATTAAATATGTGAAACAGAGAAATGGTCCAAACCAGTGGAATAATAGAAGAAAGCAACAAAACTGAGTGGGTAAGAGATAAGATATCCCTTCTACGATTGGCCATAAGCAATTTAAAATTTAATACAGAAACCAAAGGCAGTGTCATGCATTACAACCATAATAAATGAAATTTGCAATATTCATATATAGCTTCCATTATCCTGAACACAGCATATAATTCTACCATGAAATGTGAAAACAATCTCTATGTGCATGTTTGTTTGCAGGACAAGGTGTTATTTTTCTTTTCATAATAAGGAAAAGAGCATTCAACAATGACAACAAAGGAGATAATGACATTGAAGAGAAAATACCAAACTCACCATCATGTCAGGAAGTGCCATTTTCACCTTAGTGAGCATAATTTCAGTATTATTAGCCCTCCTTAGATCAATCTTTTAAACAAAAACAACAGAGAAAAGCCCATCACAAGGAGGAATTATAAATCAAAGTTAAGAGAAAAAATAAAGGAGAAAAAAGGAATTCCATCAATCACCAATACCAGATCTACAAAGAAGAACGAAAAGTATCATGCAATAGGAGTCTAGGTACAGGAAAAAGAAAAAATAAACAGACAGGACAGCACATTGGAAAAAATAGCATACTATCAAGACAACTGCATTTATTGCAAATTTAGATCCTTTTAAAAATATTCGCCAAGAAAAGGTATTAAATTAGTCGATTACCAGGTGAACCCTGTCTGGTTTAGATCCAACTGACTTCTTTGCTCCATATTTGCCTCCGGTGCCATCTTTCTTGGGGACTGTCGCAGAGAAAAGAGTCTCAATTTCTGACACATCAAATTCTGTTGCACTAGAATTGGAGCAAAAGGGTATCAGTATTTTACTTGAATGGAGCATAGCCAGTGTTAAACTACAAAAGGATGGAACATACATTTGAGGCTCTCCACGTCTCTGCAGTTCCTCCCATAAGCTACCCCCTAGTGCCCTTGTTACCTTGCTCCAATGCAACGGCTTTAAGGTAGATCTCCGAGGAGCTATACTGCCTGCTGTTCGTGGAAGCCCCTGCCCTCTCCCTACAGTAAGGCCTCCCCCAAGTGCCCTAGGTGGTGGTGGAGGAGGTCCACCGCCCGGAGGTCTTGGAGCTCCTGGTGGAAGAGGTGGACTAGGTGTGCCTCCTCCAATAGGGGGTGGAGGAGGTACACCTCGTGCATAACCTCCGGGAGGGGGTGGAGGAGGGGGTGTTCCACATACTGGAGGCAGAGGTGGAGGAGCAGGAAGCCCTCGCATTGAACGAGGTGGAGGAGGAGGTGGTCCAAGAGATGCACGTGGAGCTTCAGGCAAAGGAGGAGGTGGTGGGGGTGCAGATCCAGACAAAGGAAGCAGTAAGGGTGGGGATGGTGCTCCAGGGATATAACATGGAGTTGGAGGAGGGGGAGGACCACGAATTGGAGGTGGAGGTGGTGCAGGTGGATTGTTGTATGAAGGAGGCGGAGGAGGTGAAGGTGGAAATGGTGTTTGTGGGGCACTTCGTGGAGGTGGTGGAGCTGGATTAACACGTGAAGGAAGGGGAGGTGGTGGAGGGGGAGGTGGAGCTGAAGCACTAAGTGAAAGAGGGCGTGGAGTTGGAGGAAGAGGTGATGGTGGAGCACTAATTGTAAGCAAAGAAGCAACTCTATCCCTAGCTGGAGTTAGTGGAGGAGGTGGTGGCAATGGAAGTGGAGGAGAAGGGGCACCACATAGAGGAGGAGGGGGAAGTGGTGGTGGTGGGGGAGAATTCGTTCCAGAACTAGCAGGTTTGGATACAGTGTCAGCATATATAGGTGGAGATAGAGGTGGAGCTGAAGGTGGCAATGAACTTGATAATGCTACAGAAGAAGCTGCATGAGCCCCACTTGACCAGGGGAGTGGTGGAGGGGGTGGCAGCGAGAGCTTACAGGTAGCAACATTCAGTACATTGGATGATGTAGGAAGCGATGATGGGGGCGGGCGAGAGGTACCAATACGAGTTATCAAGCCAGTTAATGTAGGTAGAGGAGGAGGCAGAGGTTGAGATAAGGGTGGAGGTGATAAATATGTGGCATTACGAGTAAGTGGCAGGGATGGATGAGGCAGAGGGGGCAGAGATGGTGGAGGTGGGGGTAATTGGTGAGTCGCAGAGGCTTTAATAATGTGGCTTTCCTGCAAAGACAGAGCTAGGATGTCAGAAGCTGGTTGATTTGTCCTTGCTCCGTGAATTTGAGGAACTCTATAAGATGAAGTGCTTGAACATGGAGGCAGTGGAGGAGTTAGGGGACGACCTGGAGGAGATGGAAGAAATTGCATGGCTTGGCTTTCAGCTGATGCTCGTAAAGAGTCTTTAGTAAGCAATGCCTCTTGGGCTGCTAACATGTCTAATAATGCAGGACATGAAGAGTTTTTCCTTGGAACACGACCTGCGTCAGCTGGAAACATTGCTTTTACAGAAGCTCGAGAAGATGGAGATTTAGATTTTGAACGAGATCGAGAATCCTTGGTGAGAGCAAGCCCACGAGGAGCACTATTATATCCTGATGGTGGATATGATACATGCATTGAATTAGTATAAGAACCTTTATTAGTAGGAATCCACCGAGATACTGCATTTGGCTTCGCCAGTCTTGAAGGAGTGGACTGAGATTCCTGCTGTTTAGATTTATTTTTCGGACCGAGCCCATCAGCGGCTGGTTTTGAGTTGGATAATAGCTGTCTCTTTAGAGATGAGGGTGGCATTTCATCCTTTTGTTTATTGCTTTCAACACTCAACTCCTGTTGTGAACCCTGCGGCTTAAACTTCTTCTGTTTAAGAGTGCCTTCTCGATGCTTATTCTCCCGTTTTGCTGACATGCCACTAGCCCCAGATATTACAGCTTTTGATTCCATGTTGCTTGTAACATTAGAAGTCACAACTTTTGAGGCCATTAACTCATCCCTGTTACCTAAACTATTCTTTTTTGGTGCCCGCTGCTTATACATCTTTCTTTCTTGTTTGTGATTTACCCCATCCGACACACAATCTTGTAAAGCGTGACGCCCTAACTCCTCTTTCCAGACTATTTCATTATTATCATCCTGCATTCCATTTGGAACTGTATAGGCATTAGACTCTGCCCTTCCATCCTGTCCATCAACACTGAATATCTCTTCCACCTCAAAAAACTCCTCAGATGAAACGCCTTCACTTTCATTCTCATCTTCATAGGGTGCTTCTGTGGTGATGATAGATTGATCAGCTTCAGCACCCGAAAAAAGCACCTGGTACAGGTATGAGTATTCTTCAAGTCCTATAGCTTCTTAGTAGACGAAAAAGTATGAATTATAGAGAACTAAGTCAGAGAAATAAACAGCCAACCTCTGCTTTAAACTCTCTTGGAAGTTGGTCTTGTGCATCCCATGGGACATCAACTTCATCACGGGTTAATGTCAAAACATTTGACTGAATAAATGTTGTGTGAAACATGACCCTGAACATCATTTCTTCCCTTAATAGATCATCTTCCAAATGGACGCACTCAAGAACAACATCTCCTTGGACACGACAGCGGATATCTATTTTTACCAGCGCACGCTCTTCCTGCAGTGAGGAGTCAGCAGGACACTTCAGATTTCAGCTAATTACCTTTCAAGTCTTAAATGTTTTAAGCTTGGAATTACCTGTTGGTAGAGGCAAACATGTTCTTTTGACTTTGAAGTTGAACATAAGAGCTTAGATCCTCTATTAGGCATAGTTGAAGCGGGATCTTGACTGTAGACACGAACTACAGGTCGGCAGCCCCTCCCACCATCAAATAGAGGAAGGACTCTAAGTATGATACAATCTAAGGAAAAAGGTGTATCTGATGGCAGCCAATCTGAGTCGAAATTTCTTCTGGAGATATACTGGAGATATCTAAGCTGAGATGGCTGTGGATTCAGAGGTGACAGAAGATGTACAAGTTCCCTAGGAGCTTGAGTATATACCATTTCAAGAGTCTTCTGCTCAACAGCGTACTGTTTTCTGTACAATAGAAGACCAGCAAGCATGAAGGCAAGAACAGGCCACCCTCCTCTCTCACAGTGCATCAACAACACGTTCTCTTGGCCTTCGACGGAAAGCCAGCTCTCACTTGATCGCAAGAGGTGGTAGATCATTTCCAATGGCAATAGCTGACACCCCTCATATTGCCTAGGATAATCCATGACTGTCATACCATACTGGGACAAAATGTCAGATACTTGGCTCCTTCGATCACCTTCTCTAAAATTGAAAACCATGAAAGCAGCATCTGGATAGTGGTCCTGTAACTGAGCTACAATCCCTCCCATGTATGTCTTGTATTCATCTTCATCCAATATGTTGCCAGAGAAGCAACAATCGAACACTGCAAGCATGAATTTTAGAGCAAAAGAAGATAAAAACATAATACTGACAAAACGAACCCAAGAAATCATTGGTCCAAAGTAATTCCTTCTTTGAGACGACAAAGTAAGTTCAAGATAAATCACTTAAACATGTAATTTGGTACTTGAGCAAGTTCGACCAGAATATGAAATAATGTATGTTCACAACCACCAAGTTATGGGCAAGAGGTTTCAACATTTTCCACATGAAGTTGCATTTCTTTAGCTCTGCCAATTTGCAGCTCATTTACTTCAAACAACTGGAGAAACTAAAGCTAAACTATAACTATTATCAGAAGTAGCTCCAAATTTAGCTAACTGATAATGATGATTTATAAAAAAGAAAAAGAAAAATTATCATGAAATATCATATGATCAATTCATCATATGATTGAGCAAAATAAGCCCAAATTAACAACTATTAGTACTACAATGTCTCAATTTCAAACTAGTCCGGTGATCATATGAGTGATCAATATCCATTCAACTTCATTTGGACCTGTTCATTCCAATATTCAATAATTTATCTTTTAAGTCCAAGTTACTGCAGGGAAGAAAACATTGAACCTATAGGTAAATTAACACTTGTAAACTCCCAAAACAGGAAAATGCAAGATTGAAGAAAAGGGGAAGAATGTGAGAAAAGGCGTACCATAAACACGCTCAGAAATCTCTAGAAGTCGATCAGGCGGCTTCCGGTAAAAGAAGTGTCTCAACAACGCCATTTAATGACAATGGCAATGGCGCTGTTTCTAGGAACCAAAATTAACGCGAATTGACAGCCCAATGATTTCACAATGCCATTTGATAAAACTCTCCAAAATCAAATTGAAATGGCTGAACTAATACTTAATGGAGTGAACAGTTATTGTGGGCTTTTTAATAATTAGAAAAACTCCTAATGAAATTGAAAATAATAAAATAAGATTTGAATGTCAAAATAGATTTACAGTATAAGGAAGTGCAATGAGCCTTTCGGTTGAGGGTTTGTGAGGAGAATAAGGTTATATAATTTGAGGGGATTTTGATAAACTGATAGATATGTTCATTGCCATTGTTTCAGGAAAGGAGAAAGAAAAGAAAAAGAAACAGGAAGCGTAAACAGACAGGAAGCAGACCCGGACTCGGACCTGTTCCATTCGTTATTGTCTGTTATTTGCAGCTTTTGCATGATCAACAAACATAAAGCAAAACAAAATTTTAAAATAAAAACTATTTTTCGGATTTCGAGAATTAAACTTTCTTTAATCATAATTTTCATAATTTCTTTTAGATATTTTAATTTATAGTACACCCTTCACCTAAAACCTCAAGGTTGTGGTTCGAGTCATCACATGATCAATAGCTTCAACAAAGGAAAATCAAAAGAGAGCGGAATCAAAAAAAAGAAAAAGAGTAGTCTTTACATAATTTTTAAATACGTACTAAATTTTATTTCAAAAACTTAAAGATTTTATGTCCGAATTTATAGTTAAAATTAAAATATTTAACTTTTAAAATAATTCATAAATTAGGATAGAGGAAATACTAATTTTCTTTTCTTTTTCGTTTTGGACCAAAGACTAATAAGAACGGAAATAATGCACGACAATTAGACTTGAACTCACGTATATTATTAGGGGCCTGACTCTTTGGCATCAGGTGTGGCGCGGTTGTGGCCAGGATTGGGCGTGATGGCCTTGCCATTGGCCTATGTGCGGGCAAAACGATCATGTGGGCAATGAGCAAGACATTGTCATGTGGACTGTTGTGGGCAAGCATTGGTCAAGGTCTTGGGGCAGGCAAGACATGCTTGGCAAAGGCTTGACAAGGCAGTGTGGGCAAGTTGGGGCGCATGGTATGGCATGCGCGCCAAAATCAGTGGCACGGGCACTTTGGATTGTAGCAGCGCCAAGGGCGGCCTAAGCTAAGGAAAAACAGTGTAGATGGAAAACGCTTTCAATAACTAAGGCATGGCTATGTGAATCAAAATACAAGCATTGGCACGGGTGAAACAACGGTTGACATGGACAAGGCAGAAACTCAGCCAAGACATATAGGGGTGGCAGTGGCGTCGGGCGTGTGCGGCAAAATCATGGGCGGCAGGTTGCGGGCAAGGCATTGGTGAGGAGCAATGTCAAAAGGAGCCAAGGCTGGGCGCAATGCCAGCCTTGGGCGTGCAACAACTAACCAAGTCAAGGAGCACATGTAGTGCACATGCCAAAGTAGTTGCAGTTACCTTTTTGTAACTACTTGTACCCATATGTGATTTATGCTTGTATCCACTATCATTTCATGGAGATAATGGCCTATGTAGTTGGGGATGTCAACTACAAGATAGGAACAGATTTAGCATTACCCTGCTAAATGGCAAAAGCTGTAGACAAAAAGTGTTAATGTGTTATCAAGTGCCAAAGGCTGCCTGTGTGCTATAAATATGTGCCTTTGGACTCAATCAGATTTATGTGTGGGAATTTCATGTGAAATTCAAGAGGGAAATAAGAGTGAAACGTGAGGGCTTCTAAGTGTTTCAAAAGGGACTAAGGCTAAGCATTGGGTAGGCCTTTAGTGTTGGATAAAGAACAACTTGTGTTCGTTGACAAAGTAGGGCTGTGGTCGACTTGTGATCATAGTCAAGTACGGGTTTCCTTTGTAAGTTTTCAAGTTAATACAAAGGTTGGGAATTTTTTCGTATTTGATTGTACTCTCTTTAATTTGCTGCCTAAAATAATTCTAAGTATAAACTTGCTGAAAATTTGGCTAAGTATTGGGAAGGCTGAATCAAGTGCGCAACTTGACTGCCACATGGATGTGACTTTGGGCGGACTAAAAATGCCCCCTGACAACTGGTATCAGCGCAGAACAGATTCGTGGTGGTGGCAAGACGACCAGTAGTAGATTTTGTATTACTATTTGAGAACATGGTTGGTGGCACAAATGCTGAACTACGCCAAAGGGTGGAACATTTGAAAGCACTCGTTGGGCAGGCTCTTGAAATAGGCATCGATTATTCTTTTCTTGCGAGAATGGCACGTTTAGAGGCAGATTATGCCACGAGGCATGAGACTACGCTGGCTGAAATAGCCTTGGTAAACAAGGAAAAGGAAGAACTGCGCGAAGAGGTGGTTCAACTTCGAAGGGCATTAAAAAACACTGGCCCTAGAAGTGCCAAAGAACTGGAAAATTTCTTATGGGATATGAGCAGTATTTTCAGTCTACTCGTGTGCCGGATGAAGAAAAGGTGACCATCACACTTATGTATTTGACTGATAATGCAAAAATGTGGTAGTGTACACGAGTTGTAGAAGTGGAAAGTGTTGGACTGCCCAAGATTGAAACTTGGGAGATGCTCAAGAAGGAATTAAAATCTCAATTCCTTCCAAGCAACTCGTCATGGGTTGCAAGAGATGCACTGCGTCGCTTGAAACAAGGTGGCACGGTGAGGGAGTATGTCAAGGAGTTCTCATCCTTGATGCTGAATGTGAGTAATATGGCAGAGGAAGACAAGCCGCATTACTTCATGAGCGGATTGAAGGGCTGGGTGCAATTAGAGTTGAGAAGGCAGAATGTTCAAAGCCTCTCTAGTGCTATTGCGGCAGCAGATGCATTGGCTGACTTCAACTTAGGTGATAACCCTGCTGAATCTTCGCATTCAAAGTTCGACGGAAGAAAAGACAAAATAAATGAATGGAAGAAAAGTGGGAAAGGCTAAGCTGTCGAAGATGAATGGTATGCCAAGAATGGAAGGCAAGCGGAGACTTCCAATGGCAAGGAAAGAAGCGGCAAATTCAAAGGCTTCTTTACTTGTGGTGGACCGCACTTGAAGAAGGAATGTCCGGTGCAAGCCAGGGTGAATACTATGCTGGCTGTGGAAAAACATGAACAAATGGCGGAAGCAAATGCCATTGTGGCATATGTGAATAGAACAACAGGGGCGTTGTATGTCAACAACCCTTTAGGCTGATAAACTGAGTTGGCTCGACGAGGACATCAATGTCAAAGAGTGCAGGTGATTTGTTAGGGGCCTGACTCTTTGACATCGGGCGCGGCTGTGGCAAAGATTGGGCGTGATGGCCTTTCCATTGGCCTATGTGCGGGCAAAATGATCATGCGGGCAATAGGCAAGACATTGTCATGTGGACTGTTGTAGGCAAGTATTAGCCAAGGTCTTGGGACAGGCAAGACATGCTTGGCAAAGGCTTGACAAAGCAATGTAGCCAAGTTGGGGCGGCATGGCATGGTATGCGCGCCAAAGTCAGTGGCACGGGCACTTTGCATTGTGGCAGCGCCAAGTGCGGGCTAAGCTAAGGAAAAAAAGTGAAGGTTGATGGCAAAGGCTTTCAATAGCTAAGGCACGACTATGTGAATTAAGATACAAGCATTGGCACGGGTGAAATAAGGGTTGACATGGACAAGGCAGAAACTCGGCCAAGACATGTGCATGCGGTAGTGGCGTCGGGCGTGTGCGGCAAAATCATGGGTGGCAGATTGCGGGCAAGGCATTAGTGAGGAGCAATGTCAAAAGGAGCCAAGGCTGGGCGCAATGCCAGCCTTGGGCGTGCAACAACTGACCAAGTAAAGGAGCACATGTAATGCACATGCCAAAGTAGTTGTAGTTACCTTTTTGTAACTACTTGTACCCATGTCTGATTTATGCTTGTATCCACTATCATTTCGTGGAAACAATGACCTATGTAATTGGGGATGTCAACTACAAGATAGAAACAGATTTAGCATTACCCCGCTAAATGGCAAAAGCTGTAGACAACAAGTGTCAATATGTTGTTAAGTGCCAAAGGCTGCCTATGTGCTATAAATATGTGCCTTTGGACTCAGTTAGATTTATGTGTGGGAATTTTGTGCGAAATTCAAGAGGGAAACAAGAGCGAAACGTGAGGGTTTCTAAGTATTTCAAAAGGGACTAAGGCTAGGCATTGGGCAGGTCTTAGTGTTGGCTAGAGAACGACTTGTGTTCTTTGTCAAAGTGGGGCTGTGGTCGACTTGTGTTTCATAGTCAAGTGAGGGTTTTCTTTGTAAGTTTTTGAATTAATACAATGGTTGGGATTTTTCCATATTTGATTGTGTTCTCTTTTTGCTGCCCAAAGTAATTCTAAATATAAACTTGCTGAAAATTTGGCTAAGTGTTGGGACGACTAAGTCGAGTATGCAACTTGACTGCCTTGCGAGTGTGACTTTGGGCCAACTAAAAACGCCCTCGTGACATATACTGAGTGATAGACTATAGAAGATATTATTATCTTATTAGCTTTTGTGTAGTAAAACTTAGGGCCCGTTTGGTCATAAGAAATTTTTTATTTTTTTTTGAATTTTTTATTTTTTTTTCGAAATCAGTATTTGTCCATGAAATTTTCAAATGTCACTTAAAATTGTATTTCGTAATTTTTTTGAAAATTTGAAAAAACTCCAAAAATTATTTTTTAAAATTTTCACTTTAATTTTTTTTTCGACTTTTTTCCGAAATTTTACAATTCTTATGTCCAAACGCCCACTTAAGGCATGCTGAAATTTTCATTTTTAAAAAAACTCAGCGTAAATGCCACCTTTTATTCACAACTTCTTTAAAATAGTTCATTCATACATAGAATTCAACATTTTGAGATTGCACTTTAAGGATATCGATTACTCCACAACTAGTTAATTATTTAATCTACATGATGTGATGGATAATTGAAAAAAATCAAATTATATTTGTCTAGAAGCAGACTACAGCCGAAAGAACAAGAAAAACAACATTTTCAGCAGAAATGTTTATATGTGGAGTTCACGTTACAGCAAAAATGTTTTTTAAATGGTAAGAAAAAATAACAACATTAAATCTAGTATACTTTCCGAATAATTCTCAGTATTAACGACTGGTAAAAAATAAAATTACAATTTTAAAATTAAAAAAATAACTTTTTTTTATGTCTTATGTGTAAATAACAGATCTCTTATCTGTAAAAATAAATCTTCTACGTATAAAAAAAAAAGTATTATTATAAAATTAAAAATAATTTTGTGGAAGATGTCAGATGATTAAAAAATTGGGACCGAGTGGAAGGAAAGGAACAGAAAAGAAAAGGTCATTTTGAGAGGGACAAATTAGTTTTTTTTTAATAAGAAACATTAATTTTTTTTATATATATATATATATATATATTTATTTATTATTTGAAGTTTATTTTTTCAACTTTTTTTAGATGCAAAATTGTTAATAATATTCTTTAAAATTGAGTTATTCTAATAATTTTTTTTCAACTGATAATATTGCTAATCCGATTTTTAGCTTATTGTGAGACATTGTTGATCCTATACAAGATTTTATCAATTTTTATTTGGAAAAACTTCTTTCATGGGATGCAACTGTTATGGTGATATGATTCTATAAGGAACATAGACATTTGAAAAATAAAATAAAGTCTTTTATCTTATTAAGTATATCGATTAGAGTTTTATCTTCTACTTGTAATATTTTCTAGTAACGCTATATAATTTGAAAAATAAGTCTAAGCTATCATGTCAAAGTGACTATTATGTTTTAGTCAAGACTAAGTCAATATTTTTTCAGATTTTTATCATCTAGTGATCTCAATTTTTGTCCAATAAATAAATAATTAAATATATTTTTATATGCTTTGGGTTATTCAAATCTCCATGGTCAACATCAGTAACAAATTAATTTTTTTCTCTTTTTTATATAAAAAATTAGGGATTGTTACACAAATAGCCAATGCTTACTTTTTCTAGCCAATAGTATATATAAATTTCATATTGATTATATACAGTTATTCATGTATTGCGCATGAATTATACATCTATTATATATCCGCTCGCTGTTCTAAGTTTAAGAGATTAGGTGGACGGCTATTTGAATTAATTTTTTATACTTACTTTTTATCCTTAAGATAATTAATTTTTTGTATTAAAAATTAATTCAAGATTTTTTAAGAATTTTTGTTTAGATACGCAGTTTCTTTCAGGTGATGTACGTATAATATGATCTTTGTTGACCAGTATTGTATTAATCGACGTCTATCACGGAATTCAAGCTGCCAATGGAGGAATTTCAATTAAGGGCAGGGACAATCAATTAAAGAGGGTAGCAGATGGAGTATAGCATCTATGGTTCAACTAAACCCAATAATTTTTACTGAAAGTATCGGGATATATATAAAAAATGACTAAAATTTTAATAATATTAAATCATAAACTCATAAATTTAAAAGTAGGCAGAATAGCCTGATAAATATTTGTACTTATCGTGTTTGTCATCCCGGTTCCTGTACTCAATAAAATTTCATTCAGACACTTATAATCGTTCAAAATCAGTAATCTAAACCCCCTCACCTCGCGTGTTCTTCAAATCTCTGACATGGATGACACATCAATGTCCACGTCAAGTTTTTTGTAACACATTTTCACATTATTTTAAATTTTTTAATTTTTCTTTTTTTCACCATTCCCTCCGCCACCTTCCTCCTCCCTCACTATCTTTATTCTCCATCATTCCTTGCACCTTTACCAACCTCTTCAAATTTTTTGTATTTAGGAACAAATCTTAAAATCTCCTAACCACAAATGTCTGTGGTCCCTCTTCGACCACCTTTCTGTTGGGAATAAATACCACACAGAAACTAATATTTACGGTAATAACGACAGAACAATAACATAGCACTGATATATGATAATCAACATGAATAAAAAGAATAACAAGGACACAAAGATTTTAACGTGGAAAACCCTTCTGAATAAGGTGGGACAAGTCCACGAGCTTGAGAGGAGCAAAGTAATCCACTATAATGAGAAATTTGATACTTGAAGTCCCGGGTAAACATTCCAGGAACCACTGTTAGAATAAATGAACAACGCTAGAGGGGGGGTGAATAGCGTTTTGCGGAACTTTGTCTAATTTTCGCAATCAAGATATACAATTTAAATATAAGTGCGAAAATAAGATAGCAAGAATATATATATTGCAGAAATGTAAAGAGAGAGCGTACGCCAAGATGTATAGTGGTTCACTACAACGTGTAGCTAGTCCACTCCTCAAGATCACACTTGAGATTTTCACTATCACTGTCAAGCTTACGGGTGCTTAACAAACCGTTACAACCACAAAGACTTGATCACACAAGCTTTGCAAATGTTAGACTTGCGGGTGCCTAACCAACCGTTCCACAAAGACTTGATCACACAAGCTTTGCAATGTTAGACTTGCGGGTGCCTAACCAACCGTTACACTCACGAACACTTGAATCCTTACAAGCTTCGTGAAACAAGGAAGACACTCTTCCTCACAACAAGGGACAACTTCCCTTAAGTGTATGACAACACTATTTTTCACTCGAATTACAACTCTCTCAAGAGTAGATGAAGTGAATAAAATTACAGCTCAAGAACACAACAATGCTTTCAAGAAATAGCTCAAAATATAGCTCAAATAAGTAAGAATACTTGAAGCAATTTATCTTATGATTTTGGGTATTGTGTTGTGTTCAATTGAGGTTTAAGAGGGTGTATTTATAACCCCAAAACCTCACATTACCGTTGGCAAAATTTGGCTCAACTCTCATTTGAGAAAACAAGAGTTTAAGGGCAATAAGTCTTCTGCCCGTTGCCATATAATCGATTAATTCAAATAACTAATCGATTAGTAACAAAAACTATCCGTTGGAGCCTAACGGTAACAAAGATAATCGATTAGTTAACTCAGATAATCGATTATCTAACTCAGATAATCGATTATTTAAGGCTGATAATCGATTCCTAAACTCTCTGGAATTTGCTACAGTAACATTGCTACAGTGATGTTGCTACAGTGACATTGCTACAGTAACATCAATGTATGGTTCTTTCCTGAAAATTTCCAGCGCAAATTTTAATCAATTATTTTGGTATTTTGTGAAAACCAATTGTTTTGAAAAATGTTTTAATTTGTGTTTGAAATCGTTTTAAAACTTTAAGCCAAGTTATTAAAGACGATAAATAAATCAAACACATTAAAACTCAAAATAACATTAAGACTAAATGACAACTTCATTTGTCTTCAATCTTTTTGCTTCATCGACTTGTTCCATGCATCGACTCCTAGTATCTTGAAAGCTTGACTTGTACTCTAACAAAGTCCATAGCAATCTCAGTAGTTTGTCCATGATGGTTTGTCGATTATCAAAACCTATAACAAGACACAAAGTCATTAGTTAAGGTTACATAAATAAGAATGCATTTTCCAACAACCACTACATACTCAAAAGAAATAACCCTCTATTGAAATTTTCACCTTACTACAATATTGTTCACACTCTCTATTTTCCCTCACAAACTAGTTTTCTATTTGTGAAATGCTTGAAGCTTCGTTGCTTCTGTGTGTCTAAAGAATAAAGCCGATGCACCGATTTATAGGAAGATTGGCCTCACTTCAATCAATCAGAAGCTTTCCTCGTTGCAACTTACCAATTTGATTCTTGCAAATTGATATCAAAACCAAGTTTGGTCAAAACTTGTTTTGGTTATCTGACAGTTCTTTTTTTTTTTTCTTTTCTTGTATGGACCCTATCAATCTCCCCTTCCAGACCCATTCACCTGAAGGAGGTAACACCGGACTTCTAACTTGAGTGCATATTGATAAGTTCTTTGCACAACTCGAACTTGTCTCTTGATACCACATTGGTCAGCATATCTACAGGATTCTCACTTGTGAAAATCTTCAGGACTTGCATAGATTCACTCTCTACCTTTTCTCGGATCCAGTGATATCTCACGTCGATGTGTTTGGTCCTTGCATAGTATATGGAGTTCTTGCTCAAGTCTATTGCACTTTGACTATCACAATAGATAACATATTCCTTCTGATGCAAGCCAAGCTCTTGAAGGAACCGTTTCAACCATATCTTCTCCTTGCCAGCTTCAGTAGTGGCAATGTACTCCGCTTCAATTGTAGAGAGTGTGATACACTTCTGCAACCTCGACTGACATGATATAGCTCCTCCTGTAAATGTAAACAAATATCCAGTAGTAGATTTTTTGTTATCAATGTCACCTTCCATATCAGCATCTGTATAGCCCTTTAAGATTGGATCAGATCCCCCAAAACACAAACAATCTCTTGTCGTACCTCAAAAGTACCTGAGTATCCATTTGACTGCTTCCAATATTTTTTTCAATATTTTTAAGAAACCTGCTGATAATACCAACTGCATGAGCAATATCAAGTCTGGTGCATACCATTACATACATCAGACTTCCAACTGCTGAAGAATAAGGAACTATGGTCATGCTCTTCTTCTTTTTTCCTATTGTTGTAGGACACATCTTCTTGCCTAACTTCAGATGGCTAGCAAGAGGTGTTCTGATTGGCTTAACACTCTTTATGTTGAAGCGTTCCAGTAGACGTTCAATGTACTTCTCCTGAGACAGGCATAACTTTATGCTTGTTCTATCTCGGACAATCTTCATCCCCAGAATCTGTTGTGCTGGCCCAAGTCCTTCATATCAAATGACTTGGACAAGTCTCCTTCAACTTTGCAATCAGCTCCTTGTCTTGTCCAACATTAACATGTCATCCACATACAACAACAAAATAATAAAGTTGTTGTCAGAAAATCTTTTGAAGTATACACATGGGTTAGAATATGTCTTTATGTAAGTTTGACTTTTCATGAATGAGTCAAACTTCTTGTACCGCTGCCTTGGTGTCTGCTTCAATCCATAAAGACTCTTATTCAATTTGCACACCATGTATTTATTTCTAGCTACTTCAAATTCTTCTGGCTGCTATATATAAATCTCCTCTTTCAAATCTCCATGAAGAAATGCAGTTTTCACATTCAACCACTCCACTTCAAGATCTAGGATAGTTTCTAAGCTCAAAATTCTTCGAATAGAAGTCATTTTGACAACATGTGAGAAAATTTCATCAAAATTGATACCTTTCTTATGTTCGAAGCTTTTTACCACAAAGCGAGATTTGTATCTGACTAGCTTGCCATTTCCATCTTTCTTGAGTTTAAAGAGTCATTTGCATTTGAGTGATATTTTATCCTTTGGAAGTTTAACCAGCTTGTACGTGTCATTTTTCTATAGAGATTCCATCTCTTTTTTCATGGCTTTCATCCACTTATTCTTTTCTTGATGAGAGTGCACCTCCTTAAGACTTTCTGGCTCCCCTTCATTGCTGATAAGGACATACTATGTAGAAGGGTACCTACATAACTCTACCGTTGGCCGTTCTAATCTCCTCAGAGTTGAGGTTGTTATTCTCCCTGAGTGGGTACTCCACTTGCTCGACAACATTATCAAGTTGCTCCCCCTGCTCAATAACCTCACCAGGTTGCTCTCCCTACTCGACAACCTCGTCGGCCCTACTTTATGTACTTACGGGATTGTTAGAAGTAGAAGGAATGGTAACAAGGCTAGGGATTATGCCATTCTTGGCCTTCTCTGCGTCATCTGCAGTTTCAAATTCACTTTCACGAAAGATTACATCTCTACTTATAACTACCTTCTTCTTCATTGGATCCCATAATCTGTACCCGAATTCTTCATCTCCATATCCGATGAATATGCAAGGAATGGATTTATCATCCAACTTTGTGCTTTGCTCCTTTGGTGCATGTGTAAAATATCTGCAACCGAATACCTTCAGATATGAGTAGGACATCTCCTTGTTGAACTAGACTCCCTCTGGGATGTCAAACTCCTATAGAACTGATGGACTCCTATTGATCAGGTAACAAGATGTCTGAAACCGCTTCACCCTAGATGACTTAGGCAGTTTATTCTGAGCATGATTCTCACCTTATCAACAATGGTGCAGTTCATTCTCTCAGCTATACCATTGTGTTGTGGAGTTCCAGGAACTATTTTTTTATGTCTGATCCCATGGCTCGAACAGTACTCTTCAAATTTTCTTGAAGTGTACTCACCTCCAATATCAGTTCAAAGACGATTTAGCTTTCGATCCGCCCACCTTTCCACCAGAGCATGAAACTTCTGGAAAACTTGAAACACCTAATCTTTAGTTTTCAAGATATAAACCCACATTTTTGTTGAAGCATCATCAATAAAGTAACAAAATATTTGTTACCACCCATCGATTCAATTTTATTGGAACACAAAATCGACATATACCAAATCAAGTGTACTTAATTCTTCTTTTCAGACGATGTCTGAAATGAGACTCTATGCTGCTTACTAAATAAACAGTAGTCACAAGGTTTTACCGTTGTACCTTTGAAAAAAGAGATGAGTGATTTCCTGGCAAGAATTTTCAATCCATTCTCGCTCATAAGACCCATTTTTTTGTGCCACAAATCTGCAAAAATCTCATCTTGTGCCGCATTCAATTCACCTCGGCATATTTCTGTATTTGTCCTATACAATGTGCCACGATCAACTGCCTTTGCAATCATCATGATCCCTTGGCGAGTCTCCATCTCGGTCCAAAGTTATTCCCAAGATTAAGTTCATTCACAAATTAGGTACATGTCGCACGTCCTTTAGAACTAATGTGCATCCGACATTTGTCTTGATACAAAAATCACCGATCCCCAAAATCTTTTAGTAACTCGTATTACCCCTTCTCACAGTGCCAAAATTACCTACTACATATCTGCAAAAAAAAAAAAAAAGAATCTTAGCGGTGTGGCATGGTAAGATTTTGCTGTATCAACCACCCATTTCGACTCTATACCTGCCAAGTGCATGCATTCCTCATCCTCATTTATGAAGAGAACAACATTATAATTATTTTGCACCGTGGCAGTTGTGTTGTCGTTATTTTTCTGGCCACTGCGTTCACTTTGCCCTTCCTTAGATTTGGGCAATCTCTTTTGAAATGACCCTGTTGATCGCAATTGTAGCAATTTCTGACTTTTAATTTGGATTGGTTCTTGGGCTTCCCACGACCTCCGCGTGTACCATAGTTGCTCGAATTCCTTTGGTAACTCCTGTCTCTACCTTCTGTGATGAGAGCTTGTCTTTGATTTTCAGGCTTCTTTCTCATCCTCTCACTGAGTAGAAGAGCCGATGTGACGTCCTACAACTCAATAGTGGTTTTACCATGCAGGATGGTTGTTTCTAAATTATCCTACGAAGATGGCAATGAGTTCAAGAGCAAGATTTCTTTATTCTCTTCCTCAACTTTTACTCTGAGGTTAGCAAGCTGCGTAATTAGTCCATTAAATACATTTAAAAGTGACAAAAATATTGACCATATGTAGGCGTATAATTGCTTCTTCAAATACAATTTATTTGTCAGCATTTGCAAATATATAGGCTTAAACCTTGTCCAAATTTCACATGCAGGGTCTTCATTAATAATGTTATTTACCACATTATCTAATAAGTGCAACCTGATTGCATTAGCAGCCTTTTCATCCAAGCCAGCCCAATTCTCAGCTTTCATGGTATACAGCAACTTGGCATAACTGTCTAATACCTTGTGTAATCCTTGTTGGATGAGAAGATCTCTCATTCTTCTATGCCATGTTGAGAAATCGCTATCTCCATTGAATTGTACTACCTCGTACTTTACTCCAAACATTTTATCTTTTCACCAAGTATAGTACTACAGACCGTGAACAATATTTTTGTGAACTAGAAGAACATGTGCTTGATACCAGTTGTTTGAAATAAACCCCACACGAAATAATATTTACGGTAACAACATTGGAACAATAACATAACACTGAGATATGGTAATTAACAGGAAAAAAAGAATAACAAGGACACAAATGTAACGATCCAGACGGTTATTTTGAGTAGTTCAGCCTTGATCCCCTATTTATTGACTCTTTTATGTTATATTGTGGTTATGTAACTTTCCGGGGTGTTTGGTTTTGGTTTCGGAGTGAAATAGGACACATCGTCCCTAAGTTGGAGTCTTAAGTTGAAAGAGTTGATTGTAGTTTGACGTCTGTATAGACGACTCCAAAATAGAATTTTGATGGTTCCAATAGCTTTGTATGGTGATTTAGACTAGGGAACTTGTCCGCATGTTGATTTAGAGGTCCATAGGTCGTTTCGGCGCGAATTGGCGAAAGTTAGAAAGTTGAAGCTTTGGAAGATTTGGAAAGTTTGACCGCGAGTTAACTTTATTGATATCGGGTCAGATTCCGATTCCAGAAGCTGGAATAGGTCATGTGATTTATGACTTGTGTGCACAATTTATAGTTAATTAGAGTTGGTTTGGTGTGAATCGGCATTAGTTTTGAAATTCGGACCTCAAAGTTTCATAAGCTTGAATTGGGTTGCGATTCGTAGAATTGGTATTGTTTAATGTGATTTTTGGTCTCGAGTAGTTCTGTTATGTGTTTTGGAACTTGTTGGAATATTCAGACGGGGTCCCGTGAGCCCTGTGTGTGATTCGGATTGAATCTAGAACAAATGTTGGCTTGTTCATGTTGCTGAAGTACCAAGCCTGCTGGTGTCATCGCACCTGCGGAGGGATTGACTGCAGGTGCAGACTCGGGGGTGCAGAAGGTGAAGCGCACAAGCGAACAGGAGAGCCTAGGGCTGGGCTCGCAGGTGCACCTCGGCAGGCGCGGACATTTCTTTCGCATAAGCAGAATTTGGGAAGGCAGGACTGCAGATGCGGTCGTTTCTCCGCAAAAGGGGGCTCGCAGGTGTGTGCCATTGTCCACAGAAGCGAAACCCCTAGAGTTAAGTGGTAACTGCACCTACAATGGTGTTTCTGCAGGTGTGCCGTTGCATGTGCGAATAAAAGACCGCAGATGCGGAATCCCTAGGCAGAAAAGGGGTCTTCGAGGGTTTGAGTTTCATAATCCATTTTTGGACCTGGAGAGCTCGGTTTTGAGGCAATATTTCGGGAGATTTGCAAGGAAATCATTGGGGTAAGAAATCCTATCTTGGTTTTGGTTAAAATTACAAAAATCTATTGTTGTTTTCATCATCTAGTTAGTGATTTGAGTTGGAAATTTGGGGAAAAATTGTGAAAACTTCTTAGGGTAAAATTTGGGAATTTGAAAGGCGATTTGAGGAATTCTTGTATGGTTGAACGCGTTAGCGAATGGGTGTTCGGATTTTTATAATTTTGGTTGGGTTCTGAGACGCGGGCTCGGGTTTACTTTTTGAGTTGACTTTTTATTTCTTTGCAAAGATTGTAACTTTACTATTCGAAATTGTTTCCTATAGCTTTATATTTAAGGTATGAAATTTTTTTGGCTAGATTCGAGCCGTTCGGAGTTGGATAATTGAGATAAGGTGGGCTTGATATGCGTGGCTAATAGGGGAACTACTAGAAGCCACATTGTGTGATAAGGTGGGCAAAAACGCGGGATGCTATTTTGGGAAAATGATTTTCAAAACTGAATGCAAGGCTCCCGCGGTGATATAAAGAAATATTGTGAATCATTCTTGTGATTTAAGACTACGAGGCGGTACCTCGGTAGTGACTCTTGTTGGTATTTCTCCATTGCTGCACTTGTCTTTGGTTGTTTTGTTTCCTTAGCATATCATTCCTTGTTTTCTCCATGTTGCATTATTTGCTTTAGTTCCGTGTAGCTAACATTAATATATTATTGTTGTTTCAATATCATTTTTATCATTACTATACTGCCATACACTCGTACAATTTTTCCTATTTACTCCAATAGGGGCTTGACCTGACCTCGTCACTACTCTACCGAGGTTAGGCTTCGCAATTACTGGGTACCGTTGTGGTGTACTCATACTACGCTTCTGCACATTTTTTTATGCAAATCCAGGTACCTCTTACCACCCCAGGTACTAGCGAGAGCTCAACTTCGAAGACTTCAAGGTATACCTGCCGGCTTCTGCAGGCCTCGGAGTCCTCCTCTACCTAGACTATTATATTTTCTTATCCTTTTATAGACGTCGATGTATAGGATTATTAAGTACTATTATTTAGAGCTTGTGACTTGTATTCGTCGTGTTTTAGGAAAATGTATATATTGAGTTGCAGAGTTTCTTTATGTTAAATTGTTGAATATTGGGATTTATTTGTCATTTCAGTTATATTTCGCATGTTTTGTTAGGCTTACCTAGTCTTAGAGACTAGGTGCCATTACGACATCCTACGGAGGAAAATTGGGATCGTGAAAAGTTGGTATCAGAGCTCTAGGTTCATAGGTGTTACGAATCATAAGCTGGTTTAGTAGAGTCTCGGGGATCGGTACAGATAAGTCTGTACTTATCTTCGGGAGGCTATGGAACTGTTAGGAAAAGCTTCACTTCTTGATTCCTTATCGTGCGAATTTGTTGACTTCGAAATTCTAAATCTTTGTCTTTGTATTCTCTCATAGATAGTGATGACACGCACAGCTGGATCTGGTGATCAGACACCTGCGCTTCTTGCCAGAGCCACGTTAGAGGCCGGGTCTAGGGCATAGGCCGAGGACAGGCACGTGGTGCAGCCAGAGCACCGGCCCGAGCTGCTACAGAGGAGCCACCAATAACTCTAGTTAGAGGGCAGACATCTTATGCGCCTGTTATTACCCCTGCACTTCAGGAGACTCTCGCCTAGTTTTTGAGCATGTTTGGCACTTTAGCTTAGGTGGGGTTGATCCCACTTGCTCCTGCCACATCTCAGGTCAGGGGAGGAGCACAGACTCCTGCCGCCGGTATCCCAGAGCAACGATTCCAGGTTGACGAGGTCCCAGAGGTCGTACCAATGTAGCCGGTCGTCCCAGAGTAGTCCGAGGTTAGGACATCAGCTTCTGAGGGAGGGAAGCTCAGGTTCGAGAGGTACAAGAAGTACCACCCTCCTACTTTCAGCAGTTACTATGGGTATTTTGGAGTCGAGTGGGGCTGCTTTCACTACGTTTCAGCTTAAGGGAGCAACTTATCAGTAGTGGTGAGCGTATGAGTTAGGTAGCCCGGCCGAGGTAGCTTCACTAACCTGGGCTCAGTTCTCAAAGATGTACATGAGGGAGTTTGTTCCCAGAGTCTTAGGGATGCATGGT
Organism: Nicotiana obtusifolia; assembly: GCA_002018475.1. Lineage (NCBI taxonomy): Eukaryota > Viridiplantae > Streptophyta > Magnoliopsida > Solanales > Solanaceae > Nicotiana > Nicotiana obtusifolia. The sequence continues at coordinate 72,218 of MCJB01011686.1, forward strand.
GCACAGATTTTTAGCAGTTGCGCCAGGGTGCTATGACCGTATCAAAGTATGCTGTCAGGTTCAGCTAGTTTGTCCCGGCATGCACCGGCTTTAGTCTCCACAGTCAGAGAGCGAGTCCATCGATTTATCGAGGGGCTCAACCATAGTATTAGACTCAGCATGGCTCGAGAGTTGGAGATTGACATCCCCTACCAGCAGGTAGTGGATATCTCTCGGAGATTAGAGGGTATGTGGGCGCGGAGAGAGAGAGGCGAGGGAGGCCAAGAGGCCTCGAAATTCTGGCACATATAATGGTGCCCGTGCCCCAATAGCAGCCCGTCATGGTAGAGGCTATGTGAGTCGTCCTGTTCATTTAGCACTTCCAGCTTCTAGCGGTATTCCGACTACTCCCAGGCCTCAGGTTGCCCATTATGCACCGCCACTGTCTAGTGCACCCCCTGCATGGGGTGCTTTCAGCGATCAGTCCAACCGACCAGGCTCGAGCCAATTCTAGCAGCCACGTCCTCCGAGGGCTTGTTTTGAGTGTGGTGACACTCATCATATGGTGAGGGACTGCCCCAGACTCATGAGGGGTGCACCTCCACAGACTACTCAGGCCCCACGTATTCCATAGGGTCCTCAGGCTTCTTAGGCGGTGGTTACCACACCAGTTGCCACTCAGCCTGCTCAGCCTACTCAGCCAGCTGTAGGTACAGGTAGGGCGGGTAGTGGCCACCCTAGAAAAGGAGGTCAGGCCAGATGTTATGCTCTTCTTACTAGGACGAAGGCAGTTGCATCCGACTCAGTCATCACAGGTATTGTTTCGATTTTTCATAGATATGCATCAATCTTATTTGACCAGGCTCCACTATTCCTATGTATCCTCTTACTTTGCTCCATATTTGGGTATATCCAGTGATTCTTTGAGTTCTCACGTCTATGTGTCCACGCCTGTGGGAGATTCCATTGTTGTTGACTGTATGTATCGGTTGTGTTTAGTTGTTCTTTGTGGTTTTGAGACCTGAGCCAATCTATTATTGCTCAGATGGTAGACTTTGATATTATTTTGGGCACGGAATGGTTGTTGCCCTATCATGCTATTCTTTATTGTCACGCCAAGACGGTGACGTTGGCTATGCCAGGTTTGCTACGGTTGGAATGGAAGGGTATTTTGGATTATGTTCCTAGCAGCATGGAGTCTTTCCTTAAGGCACAGTGGATGGTTAAGAAGGGGTGTGAGGTGTATCTAGACTTTGTAAGAGAAGTCAGTGTTGATTCCCCTACCGTTGATTCAGATCGGTAGTGAGGAATTATCCAAATGTATTTCCGGTGGATCTTCCGGGCATGCCGCCCGATAGAGATATCAATTTTGGTATTGATTTATTGCTTGGAACTTAACCCATCTCTATTCCACCATGCCGTATGGCCCTAGCGGAGCTGAAAGAGTTAAAGGAGCAACTGCAAGAGTTGCTTGATAAAGGTTTCATTCGGTCCAGTATATCACCTTGGGGTGCTCCGGTCTTGTTTATAAAGAAGAAAGATGATTCGACGTGCATGTGTATTGATTAACGACAGTAGAACAAGGTTACAGTGAAGAACAGGTATCCATTGCCACGCATTGATGACCTGTTTGATCAACTACAGGGTTCTAGAGTGTTCTCAAAGATTGATTTTCAGTCAGGCTATCATCAGTTGAAGATCTGGGAGCCGGATATTCCGAAGACTGTCTTCAAGACTCGGTATGGTCATTACGAGTTTCTTGTGATGTCATTTGGGCTGACCGATGTCTAAGCAGCATACATGAACTTAATGAACAATGTATTCCATCCCTATCTTGACTCATTCATCATCGTGTTTATTGACGACATCTTGCTGTACTTCCGGAGCCAGAGGATCATGAGCAGCACCTGAGAAGCGTGCTTGTCACGACCCAAAATACGTGACCAGCACCCGGCACACTACCCAATCCGAGCGAACCAAACCATGTGATGCACCCAAATCATATGCATGAAAACCAATTTAACTGCGGAAGCTCCTTGAAGATCATATACATTTTCAAGTTAAATGATAAAATATTTTCCAATTCAAAATCACACATGACGTCTTTCATGATAATAACAATGAGACGAAGTAAAATAAATATACTTTCATGTACGTCATGTACAACCCCGTTACTACAACTTTTCACAACTATCTACGAAGTCTCAATACCAAAGAATAGAATTAAACACTTGGGTTAATACCCGACTAGCGTAAATTAAGAAAATAGCATGATAGCTACCACGAAATAGGAGTGGTGCCTCACCATATATCTCAGGAAGAGAGTCATCCTAGTGCTGACCGCTCATACCTCATCCAGAAACATGTAAAGTAAGCGGGACCCTAAGTGTCACAAACTCTCTCTAACTTAAGTTCTTGGGACAAACTTTATAAAAATAATGCATCAATATTTGATACAAAAATAAGAATTTTTATCAATACATGATCCTCGTCATTTTAAATAAAAACCAAGTGAAATAAAACCATCAATATAAATTTTTAAAACATTTATATCAACCCAAGATTTTTGATAAAATCATACAAATTATTCAATTTGCTTTACGTCATTGAAATCACTTTCGACTCCTTAGGCCTAAACATAAAAAAATCATCGTAAACTTTCATTGGGAGTACTATACCATCACCGACATAATAAGGTCAACTAGGTTATGTACCTAGCGGCAAGTATCATATACCCTACTTGCTCAGGTCGTCTCATCGTAGTGCGGTACGAATCGACTCGGCCATGCTAATAATAGCACAAAATAGTACCCTCTCGAGGGAGAGCACTTTGCCGTAGTCTATACCACAAAGTGACCATCTACTCTTACACCGACACGTGTAGTTTCATGACGACGAACACAATATATCTGAAGTCAATCTCGGTGAACACAAGTAACTCCCAAAATATTTGATACATCAAAAATAGATTCATAGCATAGTAGCCTCAAAGGATCTATTTTTATATAATCATAGCATTAAATTAAAAAAAAATCTGAACGATTTGAACAAAAATTAAATAAACAACCTTTTACATGTTAAAATCATTAGCAATTTAACATTAATCTTTAAAAGACACCAGAAGTGCTATTCTGCTCATCAATTTTCAAAATGAATACTTTCCATGAAAACTTATCTTTAGCACTCAAATATGTATACTCTTGTCAATACCAAAGTTTTGATAAAAACTTATACCATTTAACTTGAGTGTCATTTTGCCTACAAGATTTAAATAAAATTTTATAAAACAGCATGACACTATATATGCAATATAATATTTTTTTATATGGAGACATACATCCTTGTTTGTCCCCACAAGAACGAAAGCACATTTGCAAACTACTTAAGTATTAACTCAAAACAAGCTTTTAGAGAAAGTCCCTCTAGAAGAGTAAGTTTTAATCAACTTACCTCGCTTTCGCTTTATTAATATTCATAAGCTTTCAATCTTCTCCCATCATTCCAACGTTGATTAAAATGCTCAAGCATCACCAACAAGTCGATATCTACAATTAGATATCCCAATTACATCAAAATATGACCCAAAATATTGATCAATATCCACTTATGGCTCATAAGTTGACTACAAGCCTCCAACAACTCAAATCGCCGAATAGGTTCACTTACTAGCATATTCAACTCCACTCTTATCAATTAATACCCATTTGAAGTCATAAATAATACTACATTAATTCTCCAATACCATCAAATTACTACTCATCGTCTTCACTAACCAACATTTCCAAATATTCAATTTGGTGATTACTTAGTTGAACACTTTCAATTTAGCTAGAAAATGGTTCCAAAGGTTCATCGCATCCTTTAATTTCATTTCTAATAACACTCTTCATCTTCCCCATTTGCTCAAAAATACTATTGAACTAGGGTTTGTGAATTCAACTATCCAACCATAACAACTTGAAATAAATATTATAACTACTCTCACCGACTCATAGAAATGAGTTTGATGCATTAGGATTACCTTCTTGAAGTTTTTCCTCAAAAATTCAATGTTTGAAAAATTTAGTGTTTTTGAACAACTTGAAAGATTTCTAGGGATTTCAAAGATTGAATGATGTTAATACTAGTGTTAATAGGATGTTATTAACTTAAAATATCCATAAAAACTCACCTTGTATTCTTAAGTTGTCCCAAAGGTCGAATCCACCATGAAAGCACCAAATCCTAGCTCCAAAATGCCCTCTCACCCGAACTTGTACTTAAAGGCCCAAATTTTTAGGTTTCGGATGCGGCCCTGGATGCTTCACATCCCAACTTCACTCCTCTTCGAAGCCTGGACGCGGACCCAGACGCTGTGGAAAAACTTCACTGCCAGCCTTTGGTAATTTGATCATAACATCTTGTAGAAGTGTCCGAATGACGAACGGTTTGAAGCGTTAGAAATTATACTCGAAGATCTTTCATTTGATAGGTTGTCCATAACATAACCCCTTATATATATATGTAGATATGCTCGTCCAAAATTAGGTCTTGTGCGTACTCATTTGAAACTTTAGTCTATCATGTAATTTCCATCTTGACTTAGACTTAGGGCTCTCTTTAGACCTCACATCACTTATAATATGCCTCGTACACCTATTATCATATCCATCATATGAATATTCCTTGTCTACACACAAAATAATATAATTAGCACACATCAACTTTCTTAATAGCGCTTAAGTACTTCAAAAAAAAATTGGGTGCTACAGTGCTCTAGACCTTGAGAGAAAAGAAGTTGTATGCGAAATTTTCAAAGTGTGAATTCTGGCTTGATTCAGTGGCGTTTTTGGGTCATGTAGTGTCGAGTGAGGGGATCAAGGTAGATCCGAAAAAGATTAAAGCATTATGGAGTTGGCCCACACCGTCTTCAGCTAGTGAGATCCGGAGTTTTCTTTGTTTGGTAGGGTATTACCGTCAATTTGTAGAGGTTTTCTCATCTATTGTTGCACCTATGACCAGATTGACCTAGAAGGGTGCTCCATTCAGGTGGATCGAGGAGTGTGAGGAGAGCTTTCAAAAGCTCAAGATTGCTTTGACTACAGCCCCAATATTGGTTTTGTTTACGAATTCGGGGTCTTATACTGTGTATTTCGATGCGTCACGTGATGGCCTCGCCTCGGTGTTGATGCAAGATAGTAGGGTGATTGCCTACGCGTCTAGAAAGCTGAAGGTACATTAGAAGAACTATCTTGTCCACGACCTTGAGTTAGCAGTTATTGTTCATGCCTTAAAGATTTGGCAGCACTATTTGTGCGGTGTCCCTTGTGAGGTCCTACCGACCACCGGAGTCTACAACATCTGTTCAAATAGAAGGATCTTAACTTGCAGCAACGGAGATGGTTAGAGTTGCATAAGGACTATGATATCACCATTCTGCATCATCCCGAAAAGCCAATATGGTGGTCGATGCCTTGAGTCATAAGGCGGAGAGCTTGGGCAGTTTAGCATATCTACCGGTAGCAGAGAGGCCATTAGCATTGGATGTTCAGGCCTAGGCCAACCAGTTTGTTAGATTGGATATTTCGGAGCCGAGTCGAGTTTTGGCATGTGTGGTTTCTCGGTCTTCTCTATGTGATTGTATCAGAGAGCGTCAGTATGAAGACCCCCATCTGCTTGTCCTCAAGGACACTGTTCAGCACGGCGATGCCAATGAGGTCGCTATTGGGGATGGCGGTGTGTTACGGAAGCAGGGCAGGCTATGTGTGCCCAATGTAGATGGTTTGCGTGAGTTGATTCTTCAGGAGATTCACATTTCACGATACTCCATTCATCCGGGTGCCGCTAATATGTATCAGGACTTGAGGCAGCACTATTGGTGGAGGAGGATGAAGAAAGACATAGTGAAGTATGTAGCTCAGTTCCTAAATTGTCCGCAGTTGAAGTATGAGCATCAGCGGCCAAGTGAATTACTTCAGAGGCTAGAGATTCCAGAGTAGAAATGGGAGCTGGTTACTATGTATTTTGTTGTTGGGCTCCCACGAACTCAGAGGAAGTTTGATGCAGTATGGGTAATTGTGGATAGGTTGACCAAGTCGGCTCATTTCATCTCAGTGGTGACTACTTAATCTTCAGAGCAGCTGGCTCAGGTCTATATTTGCGAGATTGTTAGACTTCATGGCGTGCCGATATCCATCATCTCTTACCGGGGTACGCAGTTTAAATCACAGTTCTGGAAGGCCGTACAGTGTGAGTTAGGCACGCGGGTTGAGTTGGGCACAACATTCCACCCTCAGACGGACGGACAGTTATTAGAGGATATTCTTCGTGCATGTGTCGTGGAATTCGGGAGTTCTTGGGATCATTTCTTGCCGCTTGCGGAGTTAGCCTACAACAACAGAAGCATTCAGATAGCTCCGTATGAGGCCTTGTTTGGGAGACGGTGTTGGTCTCCGGTAGGTTGGTTTGAGCCGGGTAAGGTTAGGCTATTGGGTACAAACTTGGTTCAGGGCGCTCTGGAAAAGGTTGAATTAATTCAAGATCAGCTTCGCACAGCCCAATCTAGACAGAAGAGTTATGCAGATCGGAAGGTTCGCGATGTTGCATTCATGATTGGGGAGCAGGTCTTGCTCCGGGTTTTGCCATGAAGGGTATTATGAGGTTGGGGAAGAAGGGTAAGTTGAGACCTAGGTATATCAGACCTTTTGAAATTTTTGAGAGGATTGGAGAGGTGGCCTACAAGCTTGCACTGCCACCTAGTCTAACTGCAGTTCATCTAGTATTCCATGATTCTATGCTCCAGAAGTATCACGGTGATCCATCTCATGTGTTAGACTTCAGCTCAATCCAGTTGGACAATGATTTGTCTTATGTTGAGGAGCCGGTGGCCATTTTGGACATGCAGATCCAAAAGTTGAGGTCGAAGAACATTTCTTCAGTGAAGGTTAAGTAGAGAGGTCAACCAGTCGAGGAGGAGACTTGGGAGACTGAGCATGATATGCGTAGCCGTTATCCGCATTTTTTTACCACTTCAGGTATGTCTCTATACTCGTTCGAGGATGAACATTTATTTTAAGAGGGGGAGGATGTAACGACCCGGCCGGTCGTTTTGAGTATTTTAGCCCCGATTCCCTATTTATTGCATCCTCTATGTTATATTGTGGTTATATAACTTGCCGGGGTGTTTGATTTTGGTTTCAGAGTGAAATGGGACACATGATATGCATTTGATTTGGTAGGACCGATGCGATCGTTTCTCCGCAGAAACGGGCTCACAGGTGCGAGCCATTGTCTGTAGAAGCGGAACCCCTGGAGTTAACTGGGAACCACACCTGTGATGATTTTTTCACAGGTGTGACTAAAAGGCTGCAGATGCGGAATTCCTGGGCAGAAAAGGGGTCTTCGAGGATTTGAGTTTCATAATCCATTTTTAGACCTAAAGAGCTCGGTTTGTGGTTATTTTTCGGGAGATTTGCAAGGAAATAATTGGGGTATGAAATCCTAACTCGGATTTGGTTAAATTCAACAAATCTATTGTTGTTTTCATCATCTAATTAGTGATATGAGTTGGAAATTTGGGAAAAAATTGTGAAAACTTCTTAGGCTAAAATTTGGGGATTTGAAAGGTGATTTGAGATTAGATTTGAGTAATTCTTGTATGGTTGGACTCGTTATCGAATGGGTATTCAGATTTTATAATTTGGTCGGATTTCGAGATGTGGGTCCGTGTTGATGTTTTGAGTTGAATTTTTATTTCTTTGCAAAGATTGTAACTTTATGATTCGAAATAGTTTCCTATAGCTTAAATTTATGGCATGAAGTTGTTTTGGATAGATTCGAGCCGTCTGGAATTGGATAATCGAGGGAAAGGCCTACTAGTGGATCGAGTTAGTGTGTTTCGAGGTAAGTGTCTTGCCTAACTTTATGTTGGGTAGTTACCCTTTAGGATTTATGTTGTTTGTGATAACTGTGATGTGTGAAAATCATGTACACAAGGTAACGAGTGTGTGCACGGGCTAAATGTGAAAATTTACCGATTTTAACTATGTAGATTCTTTTCATGCCTTAATTGAGTTACCTTAACATGTTATAATCATCATTTCTAGGCTACCTTCACATGCTTTACTTGTCTTATCTCTTACTTGTTAATTACTCTACATGTTTAGTTGAAGTTCTTGTTTTCTTTATTCCATATTCATTATTTAACCGTTGAATTCTTTACTTGAAGTTGTTATTCTTGGAGTATCTTGTTGTTGAAAGTGGCATTGAGTTATAAAGGTCGTGATTCACATTGAGGCAAAGTGTTAAGTTGTTAAATACTATTCTTGTTGAGTTATTCACTTCCGGTTGTCATTGTTGATACTCTTGTGCACATTGTGGTTGAGCCATGGGCTACTTCTAGTGAAAATACTATTGTTGTCGGTTTCTTGGCAAGTCGTGATATTGGGCACTTGAGGTGAGATTTGTGATACGTTGTGATATTGATACGCATGTGGTGGTATAAGGTTTTGGGATTGAAATGCATGCGAAGAGATAAGGTGGGTTAGATACGCGTAGTTAGTAGGGGAACTACTAGAAGCCACGCAGCGTGATAAGGTGGGTAAAACGGGGGATGCTGTTTCGGGAAAATAATTTTCAAAACTAAATGCAAGGCTCCCGCGGTAATATAAAGAAAGATTGTAAATTATTCTTGTGATTTGAGACTATGAGGCGGTACCTCGGTAGTGACTATTTCGTATTTCTCCATTGCTGCACTTGTCATTGGTTGTTTTGTTTCCTTAGCATATGATTCCTCGTTTTCTTCGTGTTCCATTATTTTCTTTAGTTCCGTGTAGCTAAGCTTGATATGTTATTGTTGTTTCAATTTCATTATTATTATTACTACATTGCCATACACTCGTACAGTTTTTCCTATTTATTCCAGTAGGACCTTGACCTGACCTCGTCACTACTTTATCGAGGTTATGCTTGGCACTTACTGGGTATCGTTATGGTGTACTCATGCTACACTTCTGCATATCTTTTTGTGCAAATTTAGGTACCTCCTACCAGCCCAGGTAGTAGCGAGAGCTCAGCTTCGGAAACTTCAAAGTATACCTGCCGGCGTCCGCAGGCATCGGAGTCCACCTCTGCCTAGACTATTTTATTTTCCTTATCCTTTTATAGACGTTGATGTATAGGATTATTCAATATTACTATTTAGAGCTTGTGACTTATATTCGTCGAATTTTTGGAAAAATGTATATACTGAGTTGCAGAGTTTCTTTACGTTAAATTGTTGAGTATTGAGAGTTATTCGTCATTTCAGTTACATTCTGCATGTTTTGTTAGGCTTACTTAGTCTTAGAGACTAGGTGCCATCACGACATCCTACGGAGGAAACTTTGGATCGTGGCAACAAAGATTTTAACGTGAAAAAACCCGTCTGAATAAGGGGGAAAAAATCACGAGCCCGAGAAGAGCAAAGAAATCCACTGTAATAAAATTTACACTATGTAGTCAAATAAATACTCGAAAAACCATTACACACTCAAAAAAGATAACTCCTCTGTCGAGATTCCCAGCTCACTGCAATATTATTAACACTCTCTATTTTTACTAACAAACTAATTTACTATCTCTGAAATACTCGAAGCTTCGTTGCTTCAGTGTGTCTGAAGAATCAAGCCGATGCACCTATTTATAGGAAGACTGGCCTAATAAAGGTGGTGGAAGAGGGCTGTGTTGCAGTAGATTTTGGGTTAAAATGGGGGAGGGGGAGTAATAGAGAAAAGGGGGGTGGGGGAGGCAGAATGTGAAAGTGAAAGAGAAAACACCCTTCGACCTTTTCTTTCTTCTTTTAAGTTGATTTTTTGTATTTCCCTTTTTCTTTTAATTTTCCCCTTATTTTAATCATTTTTTGTTTAAATATTTATGTTCACGCTCTTTATATGCGTGAAATACATGTATTTTGTTCAGTTCAGCAATTAAATTGTCACATAGACTTGATCAATGGTCAGAGAGAGTTTAATATTGTTGAGTACAGAAACCTAGATAACAAACACGAACAATTACACGTGTCTACTAAGCTGTTCTACCTTAAAAATCTAATAAGTTCATTGTTGAAAACATTAGATACTGAACCCATCAAATTATAAATTATGAATCCCCAGGAATATTCTCTTTAATTTTTCTTCTTGCATTATTGTTACTATGCTTCTTCTTGTAGATGAGTTAAAGATCCTTTTATATGTTTAGAAATTCAATTTACTTATGATAGGTTGATCAACATTGATTATGATAGTAATTGTATTCTTGCTAGATAGAAACTATCTTGTAATTTATGAAATAGTTGATGACCTTAATCATATTATTTGTTTTTCAAGTTTCGAGAGACATGACATTTGAGTAATTTTTAAAAAAAATATGAATTAAATTAATTTTATAAATTTATATACTAGTTTAATTTGGTATTGAAAACATGGCACTATCTCATTGGTTCTCTGTTTTACTTGCCATGACATGTCTATTAACATGGTATGATCTAGGGCTTTAAGTAACCATATTAATTTTGTGAAGTGCAACCTGATAGACCAAGCCTAAATAATGTTTGGGTTTTAATATGGAAATCTTACATAAATATCCCAAATAAGTCCCAATTTATCAACCTCTAGCCATTAATCATAAACTTACCAAAACTAGCCAAACACATATAAAAATTGAAAACTCAAATAAATAAGGTTCTTTCTCTCCAAGCATTACACGAGAAGATCTCTTTCCATATTTTTAAGCGCGATTAGCAACATTAGATGCAAGATGAAAAGGAAATTTTATGGATGGGGTAGCAAATAAGGTGAATATATATATATATATATATATATATATATATATAAGATTCCAAAAAAGGACCTTTTTCATGTTGGGATCGAAATAATATGATGCATGCGGAAGCTAACAGTGCAAAGTTTGTTAGATGATAAATCAAAGTATAAAAGAAAAATATACTAAACTAGGCAAAATAATGTGTTATGGTTTGATCAATCAACCTATATATGATCTGTTGCTAATTAATATAAAAAAGAAAAATAAAATTTTTGAGAGAATAATCTCCCCTAAACATGATTCTCGTAAAGACTACATTGTGAATGTTGTTCTTGTTGTGAGAATAAAAGTCAATTTATAGAAGTATAAAACTTCTCCTCCAAGAAAAGAATAAGGTATATGAAAGAGATGCAGCAGTATAAGTTTTGAATATTTGTGATTGTACTTTATATCCACATGTAGCATCACATTCAAACTTTTTGGATAAATATTCATTATCGTCAAATTAGTTGCGGCTTGATTTGAACCTGCCTAAATCTGTCTTCGATCTCGCTTCGAACCATTGGTCTGATACCACTTGTTGGGATCGAAATAATATGGTGCATGCTGAAGCTAACAGTGCAAAGCTTGATGGACGATAAATCAAATTACAAAAGAGAAATATACTAAATTAGGCATAATAATTTACTATGGTTAGGTCAATCGATCTACATATGATCTATCACTAATTAATATAAAAAGGGAATAAAACTTTTGAGAGAATAATCTCCCCTAAACATGATTCTCGTAAAGACTACATTGTCGAGGTTGTTCTTGTTGGGAGAAGAAAACGTCAACTTATAGAAGTATAAAACTTCTCATCCAAAAAAAGAATAGGGCATATAAAAGAGATTTATTCCTTTTAGGAATCTTTTTCCTTTCCGTCAGGAAAGAGAGTCCTAATAGATTAAAATTCAGTATCAATGGGTATGGTTGAAATTCATTGAAAATATATAGATGAGTCAATATACAAAACTTTAGAAAGATTGGAGGTGATTTTGACTGATTTGGTATCAAAATTCGTAGTTAAAATCGAGTTCAAAATATTCTTCTGCAATATATGTATCACCCATGTATCTCACACGCAGGTATACATAGATATACATGTGATACACATTTGATATAAATACGATACATATGTGATATACAAATGATACATAGTATGATACACATATCATTTTTTTTTTCATGTTCATCTTCTTCTTCGAATTTTCAATTCAAACCACCTCAAAACTCCATCAAATTATCCCAAAACTGAGGTTCAAGCTCCTTAAGATGTACCCAATCTATTCTAATAACACCCACCCAAATGAAAGCAAAATTTGAACTTTTTTTGGTACAAATAGCTAATTGGCTAATATTAGTAATATTTTATGAATTGGCCAATTTTTATAATAAATTATTTATAAATAAACATAGTTGGTAGTTTCTAGTCTACTTGACGAACTTATCCAATTTTGTTCAACCACAATCATGTCTGGGCTAGTTTCCCTTCAATTTAAGACTTAACCCATATCTTATATGAATATAGCATATAACTGCACTAACTATAAAAAGACTATTATGATTATCTTTAACCGGAGTATTCTAACGATTCAACTTTGCCTATAGTGATCCATTTACTATACTATGAACAATGACATATAACATAAGTTTGTGTAGCCATATGGCCTATTCGGCTAGTAACTGAGTTAAGAGTATGACAATTTTAAGGCTTTACTTCCTATCACAAATTGATACTTACTTTGTATTATGTTCAAGTGTTGATGGTCCATTGTATATGTTCTTATTAATTTTTAGAAAACTATTTTGTACACTCACATATATAAGAAAATTTTCAACTTACCGAGAATACGACTCTTGATAGGAGTGTGTAGAGGTCGAGGATTAAGGTAATAGGTTAGTAAGTAGTCGAGCGTATTTCTTTTCCAAACATATACTTTCTTTCATAGTTGTAGTACAAGTGTTATCCCTGTGTTTAATTCCCTATTTTTAGATCGCCATTATTATTTGATGTTTCCTTTGCTTCGATTTTATTTTTTCTGGTTGTTTTTATTATTTCTCTTTCCGTAGTTCTTTGTCACAACTGCTGTGATTTTGTTTTTGTTGAGCCGAGGGTCTTCTGGAAGCCTCTCCACCTTCACAAGATAGAGGTAAAGTCTCCGTACATACTATCCTCCGCAGACTTCACTCGTGGGAATACACTCGGTATGTTGTTGTTATACATATATAAGGAAATTTTCTTTTCTTGGGAAGCGGTGTCGGATGATTCCCCTTACTAAAGGGTGTCTCAACCACTGAATGGAACTATAGATTGCTGAAGCAAAACACTCAGAATGAAAGACTGGAGAAGATATTAAGAGACAGTACTGAGGAACAATGTGTTTGTGTGTATTGGCCGTTGAAAACTAAAAAAATGAGCTTGCAACAGAGCTCCTAAAGAGAACTGGTTCTCAGCTGTCATTAGACACTCACCTTTGCAGGGAATTGAGATGAAGAGCTCCATATTGAGATGAAGATGGAGTTCATGCCCTTTTGCTCGAGCTTGAGTAAGGATTTCCCTATCAGTTAGCAGGAGAAGACAGCAATTGATTTCCTCCCTTCATTCTTCTATTCAAGTGGAAGGAAAACGACTTTGATAGCTTTATGGTATGGATTCAACAAATCATCCATTTCTGAGCCTTACAAGCTTTCAAAGTGTTGCAGTCATTTCTGTATCGATTTGGTTATCAAAATTCCTGTGGCTGATTGCTCTCCATAGCCTGTGAAATGGGAGCGCTGCAGCAGCAATCACCTTCTAATTTTTCCTAACTGAAAACAAGCCGTACTCAATCAGCTATTTGGCCAATAAAGCCTGATCAAAGATAAACTGATTTCTAGTAATATACAGGGAGTCTAGACTTCTGCCTATTTGGTAAATAACGAATTCCATAAACTTGCAAGAATATATCCGGATGGTAATATATGGACATCTATATAAGTGTTGACAACCACGTAGCAGTTAAATGGAAATAAGATATAAGTAGTCCGTTTTGCTGTCAGATCTTTATCAACTTTCAGACATAAACGAAGTAAGTAAAAGGTAAACTCTATTGTACAAATAAAAAGGTCTAAAAATCTGGCAGTGATACAAGGTTAAATGTTCAGGGTTGTAGTTTTAGCGCACCTTACTAATTTACAGGGTAGATAATTGATCTTTGATTTCTATGTTGCAAACATTTGGTGAACTTTTAATCCTCCTTGAAACCATGATTGTCGAACAGCCTGGCGGATCTGACGCTCGTGTTTCTCAAGGAGCTCTTCAACTGTTTGTGTTTGAGACAGCAATGGTCCAGAAAATTCGACTTTATCCCCTTGATCCTGTACCTGTTTGAAGTCCAATTCAGAAATATTAATAGAAGCCCGAGCTAAGATGTGGAGTCCAATTTTATGCATCCAATGATCTGATTAATTGCAACTGGACTATACTAAGTGATTATTCCAGCTCAGATAAATATACGGGGTTAACGTATCCTAATGCACTAATCCAATAAGAATCAGAAGAAGAGAATCAGAGATGTGACGTCGTAAAAGCTAGCATTCTGATAATTTTACTTGAATTCTAATCCTCAAGTTGTCATGAAAGCTCCTGCACTAAAGCAACTGTGTCCTTCATTTTGAGCAAAACATAAGAAGGAGTAGAGAAAATGTGCTTATTAAGTTAGATACTTGAGAAATATTTTGAACTAACCAGTGCAAGATCCAGTGCAAAAGCAATGGTATATTTTGTTATGAGCGAAACATATAAACTGATGAAGGAAAATGTGCTTATTAAATAAGACTCTTGACAAAAGCTTTTGACTAACCATATTGATTCTCTTGATAGCAGTTTCCTCTTTTAGATATTGTGTCAGTGACAGTTCTTGTGAATGGTAGCCATCAGAAGCATCAAAGGAATCTGGGCGCTCTAATTGGCTCCAACTTTGACGAATAGCATGCTTGGTGGATTCGTAGGGATCATGCCCCACAGAATTGGTCTGATTTGCATTGATAAGTTCACAGTTGCCTTGTACTTTTGGGTCCATGTGATTTTTCACATGCAATGCAACTGAAGGTTCAAAAATAAGGCTTCTCGAACTGGTTCTCCTTCGTGATCTTACTGATGAATCATCGAACCTTCTTTTTGCCCATGCAAAACCACTTGATCCTGAAATTTGAAGTGGACCTGGAAAGGGGACATCACCTTGAGATGCATTCTTGACATGAAAAGTCTTTACCATCATATCAACTGATGGCTTAGGTCGCGCAAGACTTGTAATGGTATCTCTTTCTTCTTGAGTAGTTACATTATTGCTGTCACTTATATGAGCACCTTTATTTTGGATGGGCAAATTCTGCAGAAACGAAAATTCAGTTTTGTCTCCATAATATAGGGACTGAAGGCAAAATGCATTCACAATTATAGAAAGGAAGAATTATATTACTAAAAAGCAACATGCAGTTTTTGGAATTATATAGGAAATTAAAGGTTCAGAGGAAAAAATTGGACCTCTTCTGGTGCTAGTTTACGGAGGCCATTCTGCTTTCTAGTTAACTTTCTTGTTGGGTCAGGTCCACGGGCTCTTCCACTTGGCTTCTTCCTGAAAATTGTCGGAATCATAACTGTGGTCAGATCTGTGCAAAGCTCCTAAAAACTGTATCAACTGCATGAGCTTTTGTCAATACCAAAGAGCAAGATAGTAGACCTAATCTACTATAACTGCAGAAGGATCATTCTACCAGATCAAGTGGTGCAACTTTAGTCATACAGTTTTATTCCCCTCCCTCTTCATGTCAAGGTTTCAACCTGGAAAATGGGAAAGTTGGCTGTTTTTGGTTGAGTCATAGAAAGCTAGAACAATCTAAATGGACGAGTGGAAGTCAAGGTGGCTTGGTAAGTAAGTGAGCAATTCTTTATGTAAGTGGCAGCTCCAAGTTCATAATCTTTCTCTTAAATCTTGGTATGCAAGCAATTCGTTCTGTGGGGCACCGCTTTTAAGTTCTCACTCCTATACATCGGGCTGATATTCGTGAATTCCAGCTCTTGAAAGATTTTGGAGTATACATCGGGCTGATTTTTTTTCACTACTCATCCTCGAGTCTAGTTCAGACATAGATGACTTGAAAGTTATCTTGGACGAACCTCAAGCTGGACGAGTCAATAGCATAAGCGGATTGTATTCAATAGTTATGCTTATGCTGGATTACTGACTTGATTTGAGATAATCAAACCTTTTATATAATCCATAAGAATGATAATTCAAAAGGATACTTGCTGCTTCTCCCTTTGTCTCAGGTCAGTTTGGAATTAGGGAGGGACAGGGTAAAGCACTCTTGTCTGATCACATGATTTTCCTTAAATGTAAATTAAATGCTGTAAACTATTTAGACAAAAGCTCTTTAGAACATTATACGACCTAAATTCTTACCTTTTTGCATCTTCAAGGTGCTTAGCATCTATCTCTTTGCTTGGTGGGTACTTTGGCAGGCTTGAAGGATCACAAGCATGAGGCTTCGTCTTGAAATACTACAGGTATCATTTGAAAAAGAATTAGCACTCTTGAAATTTTAAGTATCGTAGAGAACTGGCAAATTGTTGGGTTCTTAGATGAATATAACATGACAAGAAGTTATCAAAACTCACTTGAATTGAGATTTGAGACTAGACTCACAGTGGACGCTCACAACAGGAATAAACAAAGCGCATTGAAGAGATAGGAGAGATCATTAAGGTGTGAATTCGATGACATGGAACTAACAATATACAAGTAATTCAATAGTTTGTGGATTGCTACCTCAGATGCAAGGGCAGAAGAAGCGGTTCCACGTTTGTGTGGCTCCACAGAAAGAAGAGTTTCTATGAGTGAGACTGCACTTTTTGGTAAATCTTTAAAGGTGTTCCAAAGACAGCTCTCATAAGGATGTTGTGGTTTAAATATAGTCGCGTGAGGAAGTTTA
The DNA here is from genome assembly GCA_002018475.1 of Nicotiana obtusifolia. Lineage (NCBI taxonomy): Eukaryota > Viridiplantae > Streptophyta > Magnoliopsida > Solanales > Solanaceae > Nicotiana > Nicotiana obtusifolia. The sequence goes on from MCJB01011686.1 coordinate 88,991, forward strand.
GATCTCTTCCAGTAATCATCTGGTGGAGATCCACAAAGTTTAAAAACTTTATGCAGCTGTTCAACCTAAATCACATAGATAAATCGCGTTATCAAGGATGAAGGCAAGAAATGGAGGAAAAGGTGTAAAGGGTAAAGTTCTGATGATGCAGATTAGCAGACAAGCACTTTATCATCTTCTATTCTCATAAGAGAAAAGTAATTTGAATAAAGAGTTATCTTCCAAAAACTTTTGGATTCACCGTAAGTGTTAAAGGAGGTACCTCAGTTCTCCCCTGAAGAATTGGTTTACCAGTAAGAATTTCCGCAAATACACATCCAACACTCCAGAGATCCACAGAAGCTCCATAATCCGTGGCTCCCAACAGAAGTTCTGGAGGACGATACCATAAAGTGACAACTCGACTCGTTAGTGGTTGCTTTGTCCCAAGGTCAGAGAAGTTTGCCAATCCAAAGTCTGCAACCTTCAGAATTCCATCATTATTTACCAGAAGATTTGCACCTTTGATATCCCGATGCATTATACCTCGAGAATGACAATGATCAAGTCCAGATAACAACTGTTTCATTAGGCATTTAACCTGCAAAAGGAGCAGCACATCTTTAGCACAAACATAAATATTATGCACTCATCAGGTTGAAGAGTGGGCAGAAACACCCAATAGCTAGATTAAAAGAGAATAGGCTGCGAAGTGATGTTAACTATGAGAAGCTAATGAACCTGTGATTCATTGAACTTGACTTCAGGACAGGACAGGAGTCCTGAAATATCATGTTCCATGTACTCAAACACGAGATATATGCTAGAAGATAATCTGGAGGCAATTATCCCCTCTAACTTCATTATATTGGGATGGTCAAGCCTGCGAAGAATCAAAATCTCTCGTGCCATAAATCTAACACTTTCTGGCTCAAAGTTATCAAATCGCACTTTCTTCAGTGCAACTGTCCTTCCACTTTCCAGATCGCGTGCTCTGAATACGCTGCTATATGTACCCTGACCTATCTGTTACAGCAGTTAAACCACATAAAGAAAACAAAATTCATCAGCAAGAAAGCTTAATGTCATATGTAGAAATATTATTAACATGCCCACAAAAGTTTAAGAACACGAAGTCTCTGCTACTCTAGCACTAGACTAACATTTTAGTGACTTGCAAGGTAAACAGAGTATATTCCTCAAGTTTTACTTGAATTGGAGCGGTCATACAAAAAGGTTAAAACTTTATCAATTCAGTCAACAGAAAACACTACTATCGTCATCTTATTCATCCCCTTCTGTTCCTAGTTTCCATGTGTTCCCTCCCCCTCCCTTCCCCCCCCC